>JAODIE010019009.1:0-96015 GCA_027575565.1 Diploeciton nevermanni
GTCACTGCTACAGTCAGACGGCTTACCGACTGCGCTATGTAACGGAGCTTACATGTAACTCTAATATGTTTTGCATTTACAGAAATTATGAAGCCTTAGAAATATCTTAAAATTGAAAGAGCTTGAACAAGGCTATGATGATTGTATATATTTTGATATTTTGGAATTATTTTACATGAAGAAAGAATATTCTTATATCTTTAAAAAAAGAACTAATTAATCCAAAACTTACTATTCTTGTGAGTATCTATAAAAAGCTATATATTTTATAATTGTTCCTAACTAAGACCAAACTTTCTAAAAATCCAAAATTAGCAGAATTTTGGTACATAAAATGTATTTTCCCGTTAGTTAAATTAGCGACTTCTCTTTATAAATCAATCTCTCTCTCAACTCTCATTCAAAAATAATCCAATCATATTGAACCAACTCTCATTTTCTGCTTTATTAAAATTAAAAAGTAATCCTGTTTCCATTATACGTTAACATGTAAACTATTATATGTACTGTATTCCGAAATTTTAATCAATGTTTTAGCGCAATAATTTATTTTGCTTCGTGTATCGGCAGTGTTTAATCTCAGCGACGTGCTCAGTAAATTTCCGCGTACCTGCCTGCCACGTAAACAAAGCACGCGTGATGTTTAGTCTTCATCCTTGCTGTAGTCATAGCAGTATACAGGTGAATTCTGCATGTTGTGTACGTGGTAAACTTAAGGTGTATGCGCAAATCTATGAAATGTGTAAACACTGTTTGCGCGTGCGTGTTTCGGGCACTTTTAGGCCGTGTCATAATTCATACTGACCTACCTTCGTTTGGCTACAATTTCACCTTTATGTAATCCGTTCGAGGTAACACATAAATTTAAAATGGTGTCAATATTAACTAAGTGGAAACAATATATAGTTTAGAAATAGTAATAGAAGGTTTATAGAAGATGCCGGAGAGCTTAGGTTTCTCGAAAGAATCACCGCCATTTTAAATAATAGAACAAGATAGTTGTGTGATGTGTTATTAGTGGGTATTAAAAATTTAAACATATATAACTAATTAAAATATTGTATGATCAATTTTCAAGCTTAGGTTTGCGAAGAGAGAAAAAGAATTGCACCCTACAACAAAATTTACCTTGAAACTTCAAATAAACATAAAATTCAATGCGTTTCACTGATTTTGGCGTGCTGAAAATATTCGCTATACCAATGTACAGAAGTGTCAATAATAAATAGGCAGCAAAAATAAAATATATTTAAGCTACCTTCACAATAAAACCGTTTATTAACATTTGTGACAGTAAAAAATAGTTTAAAAAAATCGTACAATGCAAATTATGTTGCAACCACTTACTCCTCAATACTGAGTATGTAGTCAAGTGGAACATATATCATTCTTGATTTCATCACACAATTCAAAACTAGTTAATAGTTTCGTAAATTTTCTGAAAGAACCACATCACCACTGAAGTTAGTACTATAGGAACTTATTTTGTTAATATTATTGCCAAAATAAACTGATTACCCAATTTAGACAAATGATTTCGCTCCAACTTAGACAAGTTGAATGAAATTTTCATTATCGCAAAATTGTAATTGACAATAATGTAGTATAGTGTAGACAAAGACAAAGGGGGTTCGCAGACTTAAGTCCCAATAACAAATTTGTATTTTATTCAAAGAACCAACTTTCCTCAATATAACAACGAAGCGATTTTTCGTAAACACGATTGTATTAACCCCATCTTCATATAACAAAGTGACTATTATTATATATAGTACAGATATATGTCTAATCTACTTTCCCCTATATATAATAATAAATGTCAATCATGTTTTCAGAATTGAAAAATACGTAAATTTTAGATAATAGCTTGTTTAATTATTATTACAGTTTTTGGATTCAATCTTGCTCCTCCGTATATCCCACATTTTCCTTTTTAAGTCATAATTGATTTTTTTAATGATTGTTTGAACAATACCAACTATTTCTTTCCTTTTTCCAACAGATATCAAATTGTCATTAAATTTGAAAATAAACACAGGAATTCCCATCATCATAATTTTACACTAAACCATGTCAACACCAGTATTCATTATCAAGCATGCTCATGATAGCAGCGTAAAAAACCGCATGTCAACTTCCTCTCCTGAACCATAACTGTTCTGTTTTCTGTTTATATCACATCCACATGTATTAAAACCAACCAAGAAACGGATATAAATTAAACATAAAAAATTCAATTTGTCTAATTTATACTGACCATATAAATATCGACAATCTGCATTATTATTCTTACATTAGCACGTTAGGAACCATCCGATGGCGCGCCTGCAATAATAGTTAAAATGTGGGGGTCAAATGTTATCGAGCAGCGCAGACTTCTGTGCGGCCACGTAGCCCCACAGGTCTCTAATGTGTTAGAAATGTTGGCGAGTAATGACCCTGATTGCTATGATTTCGTTACACATGCGATATGTCCAGACAAAGAGTCACTAGCTACACAAATCATCCATTATAATTGAATGCAAACTCTTAGTCTAGTCGTAGATCACGCTACAAGTTGCAATAATTCAATAGTATTTGACAAATAAATCATTGCAAATGTTGTCACTGCACAACTGGTTAACTGGTTCCGCCTATTGCTCTGACTGATTTACCAACTTGGCAGAAATACAGCTGTGTTGCATTTGTGTTCTAGTTGGGAGGAATTGTCAATTAAAATAAAACTTTTATGTTTAAGAATTTCAAACTACATCTAATTACATGTCTGTTGACAATGATGCGCGTTTCTTTCTGTTTTTACTTCTTTTTGTTAATATGCTGCAAAAAGTAGTTCAAGGTGAATCTGCAAGAAATCGAATTAAGTGGTTTTACCCAAGCCACTCTCTATTACATGCAGGGTAATTTTAGACAAAAGTTAGATTTTCGTATGAATCACACCATATAAGCAAAAGAATTAATATCTTAACCATCACTGATTTTTGACCTCCAAACTAGTTTCCTATCTATAAATATCACATCATTAAATTACGCGCAACCATTATATTAACATAAACATTAAATCAGCCCATTAAGTGAAGCACGATAAATTAGAAAAATTATATTTTCGGAAGGAAACTATGTGCTATGTCTACAATTCAATTCGACCTCATTGAAAACATTCAAAAAGAAAGAAGAACACAAAGCATAAAAACCATCCAGGAAAAACAATCAGCATTGTAATTTCGTAAAAACGACGATCGCAGCGCTTCGTTGAAGCCACACAATCATCACTGCTTGGAAGAGAGACTAAGCCTGAATGAAAATAGACATTTTTACGTCGCAAACACGAACGTTTAAGGAAAAATTAAGAAAACCTGCTTTCGCTTACATGGACTCCTCTGACGTTCTCGTTACGTAACCAGCGAAGGAGTTATTGTACAACCATCTGCGGCAAGAACTACAACCGAACGTGAAAGACTATAAATGTCTGAACTTACAAAGACACAACTACCAACATAATTAATTCGCAATAGCATGGTATTGCTTTGAATCGTAATATAATTGCATTACACTCGTTAGGAATTACGATCTTGGTTAGATACAAGAGAAAAGTAACGTAACCAACAATGATTGTAAGTCTATACAATGTTATAGCAATTCGTAACAAGTTTTGTTTAAATCAGCGTATTGAGTGATGCAATTCAGTGTAATAATTTTATAGCATTTTAGAAGAAACAAAGCAAGGTAATGTTCCAATCAATTCTTGCAGATAAAGCTACATTACATAAACAATACATTCTTCTGTAATTTAGTGCGTTTGAAAAATTAATGTTTAGTTCATGATACTTTATAAGCAAATTTTCTGTAAAAAGTCCAAAATAAAAGTAGATCTAAGTTCAATAGAGAAAATAACAGCAAAGCGTATATTCGGGAGACACGGAATCGAATCCTGCTGACAGTACATTCAATAATATACATTCTCACATAGTAGTTGATGCAGTAAGTATGATTGATTCATCTAATAGAGAAACTTCGTCTCCTTAATATACACTTTATGAATTGAGTATCGCAAATGGTAGAGAGGCAATTGATTGTAGAAAAAGAGTTTTCATCCAAAAACCTTTGTATCTTCAATCCTATTTATTCAATTAATAAAAATAAACAAATACCTTAAATCATACGCTTAAAAACATTATGAAAAAAATTTGGTTGGCAGGTTGATTGACGTGCCGTTTACCTGCTTCGATCACTTTGACATATCATTAAAAAGGTCTACTTTTTCTAGTGTCACCTTGAAAATGTTCGAAAATAAATAATTTCAATATAAACATAGAACCCATCTCTCTAACCGCCCCCGCATAGACATACCTTCGGTACATTCATAATGTATATTTGTTCGGAATATGCGTGTATATCAGCATCTTAACTTTTTCACAAACACAATGAAACAACCTTGGTTCCATTAAAAATAATCACGTTTCCTCACATTTCTTCAGCATCAGTTAACTAATTGTTGTTAAATACTTACGGAAGTTATGGGACAATGCATTAAGTTGCAACCGAAATTTGATCAAACAATCCCATAAAAAAATGAAGTGAGCCTTAAATGTCATATCAATCGAAAATTTTCTGTTCCATAGTAAAATCGATCATCTACAGAAAAATAAACATCATATATGAAATCTACATATTAATCTGTAAACAAAAATTTGTAGCTTAATGTAATTAAAAACAAATTTCAGTTATAAAAAACTACTATCTGTTCAATTATTATAACAACTTAAATGTCTGTCAATGTCGTCATATAAACGCAGTCATAAATATATTCTAGTTAAGCGTTGGTAACAGATACTGATTTTTTCTTATACGATCGTAGAAAGCTTTAATTGAGGCTAACAAAGAGATAATTTATCCCAATTTATTCTTACGTATACATTCAGTTTGATTGCGTCTTTTCTTGCTGCCTAAAAAACAAGCTTGATAATAATTTGACCGCAATGAATAATACTTAGGTGTATCAATCAACATTAACGTTGTGGCTCTTGGTTTATGTTCTTTATTATGCATTAGGTATGTTGTCAAAGAGAGTAAAACAGGCAAAAAACCTAAATTGTCACTTTAACACGACCACTAGTATTCATATCATTGCTAATTATAATTAATAAACATTAATGGCCCATCTAAACCTGCAATCAGAGAATTCCAAACATCTCTAACCAATCAATTTAATTAATCGGTCTCGTCAATTACCATAATAGATTCCCGACCAGTGAAATCAGTATATAGAAAATATACGTTTCAAATCTGAAATTGAATTTACTATCACTACGCCAATTCGATCACACTTCAAATCATAGCTATTACGATATATACTTATATCCATAACAAAAACAATTTATCCAGCTCTATATCGCTGCAAGTCATTTATAAATCTTAGAAATGCGCGTGTGCAAAGGACGCGGAATTGTAAGCAACAAAACGGAAGTGGTAACGTTCGCCTACACCAACGACCAAACAAACCATTCGGTGTAATTACGCGTGGAAAATAAAATAACTTCAAGTACTGCCACAACGAGGATACTGTCACAATACTGCTTGTTTGGATACATGAGATGCACTCGTAATTTTCCCATTTGTCGTTATAAAGCTGGTTTCTCCGTTTAGTTGCTTGGTTTATAAAGAAGCTGGTGTAAAAGAAGCAGTTGGATTGCTTCCTAACTGGATATCATCAAACACCTAGTGCTTTACATTAAATTCTGAAGAGTATAGAGTGTGAAGAACAAAAGTGATTTTCGTATTTTCGTGTGGTGATGGCGGCGAGATGTACCAGCAGGTCCCTTTAGAGTCCCACGGTGTCTACTTTCGGGTTTCGCATTCCAAACCAAGCTATGGAACGTGAGATTTGATTTAGTAGATACGCATCTATAAGTTTTCCGCAGAATAAACTTTTAATAATTTACCTGGAAGAGATTCTTTTCCCGACAATTTCCAATCAATAACAAAATAAAAACAAAAAAGTCTATTCTTGAATGATTCTAATATAAAGAACTAATTTCAACTCTAGTAGCAATGTACAAGATGATGAGGCGAATGTCTCATTGAGTTGTTTGCAAGCGGAATATTTACTTAGTCACCCATTGAAAATTCCGTGCAGTACAATCATCGTAGTTTGTATACTCTGGTAGAGTATGACCATGAAATCTCTGCTGATTTTGACTCCAGTCAACTGGCCAATGACTCGTTAAGGCACCGAATCGAAGGGTAACATGCAATATAGACAAAAGAAGCGTTTAAACCAATACTCACCGATTGATTAAGGGTCCTTTACTCTCAACACTATAAATTCAAAAGCAGATAACAACTGTTCGAAATTGCTCCCAAGCTCATCGTACAAAACATGATCAAATATGCCTAACAAATGTCTGCCACATGGGCTGTCAATAGGAAATGAAGAAACGAGTATACAAGATGTAAATGAGGGCTTTTCTAGCAATTGGCGTCAACTAGAAACTTCCGTTGCTAAACATTGTATAGCTTTAACTTGTAAATGTTCCGAAGAGTGTAAAGTGTCGTTTAAAAGAATTATTGATCGGTATATTGAAGATGAGTAACCTGTGTAATAGTTCCACTCGAGCTCATCTACGCATTGATTTTATTGATTCAATTTGTAGCAATTGGAGCAATCGAAATAGACGGTATTAAATATATGCCGTAGGAAATCTAATACGAAATACATCAAAGCAAATGCATAGATGTGCCAAGCCTGCATGAAATCACATCCATCACAAACTGAGCGTAATTATTATTTATTAGTTACAATGCATGCAATAACTGATTAGATTACTTCCAGTCAAAGTGAAATCAAGGCGCAGCTTCAAATATATTCCATCATGCTTTCCAGCACTTAAATTCGCAAACAATTCAGCAATTGGCGACTGGAGATTGTTCAGCCTCGTCATCCTTCTCCTGTGTGGTTATAAATAGCCACATAATACAGCGCAATTGCAATGCATATTTATACGCGTTTTATTTACGCATTGCCGGCGCCTATTCCGCTAAAAATTCAATTCAGAGTGTACTGGCGAAACTCGCAATTGCCAGAATGACTGGAAAATTGTATTGTGAATGTGGTTATCACAAATGGGCATCAATCAAAAAACAATTAAAATGTTCACAATTCAACAATGTGATTATTATCAAGAACGTCATCAACGGTGGCAATCGTTAGAACTGGTTTAGCAACGTTAGTGAGACCTGGCGATGAGCAAACACGAAAGATACGCAATTTATAAAAGCAAAAGATAAAAATTAAAAGCGCCAAATGAGCGACGCAACGATGCGACAAACAGAGCGAGGCGCGCACCAGACTACGAAAGAAATCTGCATTTATTATTTCATGTTTGATGAGTACAAAAATAAATAAAACCGACTAAACCGTTGTCTTGCTTCCTTCAAATTTTTTTAGAATTTATCATAGAAATGGAGAGAAACTAATATAAATGGCATTTGAAACAATGAACAAAATGTAGTTTTAAAGAAATGTTCTAAACTTAGGGAGACCACTATTGATTTGATAGTCGTCTTGGCGTGCGAATTGGAAACTAAGATGATGCAGCCATGGTTGATGGTTTACGCAAAAAGAGCAAAGCTAAAAAACATTGAATAATAATTGTATATTTATAAATTTATTTGGTAATATTCAACTACGAAATATATTTGGGCGTGTAGCTAAATTCGGATTTTAACAACGCGGAACGATTTCCGATTTTGTTATATCAAAATACTGCAAAGTTTATCCGTGGAGCCTTTAATTTCAATAGGTCCTAGTTTGCAATTGAAATTGAGCCAATTTTTGCTTTTTTGCCTCCTACAGCAATTGTACAACTTTAATTGATTGTTGATAACAACCGTGAATTTAAGGCAAAAGGTTTGGAGTCGAATTTAAAAACAGTAGAGGCATTGAGAGAATCATTGAATTCAATAAGAAAATTTACAATATATATATATATATATATATATATATATATATATATCAACAATGTTATTAATCAAACTTTAATAATATCTCTGAGAAGTTACAACAAAAACTGACTGATTTGAAAACCTGACTAACAATATCATCGTAACAAAAACTTGAAATGTGGTTCCAAATATATAATTTGTCTTCCTATTATAAAACGTTGAAAAATTCTGGTTTGCAAGTAGCGTTGAGAGGAGGAACATCAGACCAATAGATGATTTTCGCAGAGCCATACTGAAATTAATCAGAACACAACGAAACTCTCCACGTGTTGTTGAAACCGAACATTTACACTCTAAGCAGCAATGACTGCAACAATAATAAACGTCAGTCGACACCAGCTGAACACCTCAAACAATAAACGAAATGTCACCAGCGAAGAAAAATCATGGTTAACTCCAACCAAGCCAAACTGTTGTCTTGGAGCGTAATTGCTTTCCTGCGTATTCCATCATTTTTCTAAATATACCCAAGTGTAATGAATAACAAAGAATAGAGAAGAAGTCAATTCAATTCATTCAACAACATGAAATCTTGAATTGAATACCTTTTTACCGCTACATAAATTAGAAGTTAATTAAGATGTTTGATAAAGTTTAAAATTGCCATAAAACCCTTTATATCTTTAAACCCTTTGCTCGAATAACAACAATACTTGACACCTTCCATAGTTTACCAGAAAACATATCTAGCTTTCCTGAGATATTCTATGCATAGTCATACCTCCCACAAAACACAGAAAATAGAAAGAAATAGAAAGTTCTTGTTCAAGTTTGGTCTTGGTTTAAACAAGATCGAATTTATATTTTAAAAGTGTGTTTCTGATATATATATTTTAAATTATACTTCATAACAATCAGAGTTATTACACTTTAGTAAAATCTGCATCATACTGAGACACCGATACCAGATTTCAAACCTGGGCAATTTCTAGATAATGATTCTGCAAATGTAAGTTCGGTTCTAGGTGTTCCTCTTGTTATCTCACAGAAAGGACTTCTTGTCTTTTTGCAACAATGCAAAAGAACCATAAATTAAAAGAAAGTAGTATACCACAATAAGTCCCATGTTGACATCGAGGGTTTAACCTGGTTGCCATCACAACACGGTACATTGTGCGATCACAAGTCATCGGCCGCAGCAATTAAACGCTTTGGGTATACACCATCGCAGTTACATCACGCATGGTACTGCAAGGTGTGCACTGCATTACAACGGTGTACCTGCACAGTGCTCACACCAAACCAGTACTTGCTTTATTCATAACTTCGCTTCATTACCTCGTTGACTGGCCTTTGGCCATAAGAAAACTGGACTCAAACAGCCAAAGAGACTACTCCTCACCTTGTCGAAGAGAACTTTTGAGCGACTTGGAAAACCAAGGAAGCAGTACTAATTAAATTAAGCCGAGCGATCCACCGCTGGTTAGACATTCCAAAGAGACTATTTGCATTCAGCTCCACATAGGACTAATGCAAATGTATCATATCTGAACTCTAGGCCTCTATACTTCTGAATATGAGAAGCAACAACAGTACCTTATATCACAGCCGGTAGCATCTGATTACTTCCATCCGTCGTTCGATTGGCACGCAGCATTAACAATAATCCAACAGCAGTCCTTCACACGTCAGTAATTACATAGAAATATTCTTCCCTCGATTGTTTTTATTTGCTCAGTGTTCAAGAATGCGTCCGTTTATTAAATGCATCTTGCAGTGGTCGACGTTCAACTGTTTCAAAAGATTGTTATGTTTCCTTAGACCACAGACACAAGTTATCGTAAATGCACGCAGATTATCACAGCTAGTTATCTCTTATTATATTTCCGTTCAATAGTTCATTTGAACCTCTCGTTGCGTCTGATGAACAATAACATCACGCTTGCTGGAGAATATTTATAGACCAGCGACCACGACGGGAGCACAAGATCAACTGTTGCTTTTTTGCTTGGCGCTGTTCTGGCGAATGGTTCTTGAGACTCCAGCGCCACGGACGATAGTTGTTTGAAATAAGAAATATTGGTTTCTTAAATAAGCAAAGAATACAAAAGATTAGATACTACCTTAAACCAAGTTCTAATTACTTTTGATATTTGGAAATAATATATTGTACTTCAAATAATCGACGAAACAACTAAAGCATATTGGTGGAAATAAAACATAATCTTCTAAACGCTCTAAAATGTCAAAAATTCAATATGTGTAGTTAGCTATAATATTATCTTGAATAAATATGTAAATTATATGGTGTTTATCATATCATATTCTCAGTAGTTTCCGTTTAAATGTAAAAATAGAGTATTTACCTTGAGTTTGGCAACGCTGCTCGCAAATGTCACTCAGCCATCTTGAGTGGCAAATGTTTTCCTCCTGTTCTTACATTTATCAACGCTATCGGCAAATATAAACATTGATAAATGTTTAACGAATTAAATCAACGTTTAATAAACCAATAATTACCTATAATGGTGAGAATATCCATTCCAATATCGTCTCTCACGACTACCGCAGATCTAGTAACGCCCGAACAAGTAAGTGCAATTTTCATTTCTTTGCATTATTTACGAAACTCGATTTACAGAATAATTTGGACGATATTGAAGTCACAGTTGTGGAGGATACAGTGGTACCTCAAATTGGGGAGACATACGTTGTAGATTCGGCTCCCAACGATGATATTCCACCGCCCAAGGCTGATTTCTATGCACCTCCACCATATGAAGTTGCAACAAAGTTGCCCACTTATGAAGAAGTCCAAAGGGAGAAGATTCTTGAGGGACAGTCACCAATTCCTCAAACTTCTGAGTTTCATCAACCTTCACATGCACACAGGATATTAGATATCAATACACTGCATGCTGATGCTAACGAAGATGTTGATACTAGTCTTTTGGGAACAGATTTTATGTTTATTATTGCCTTTTTTGGTAAGCAATATGTAAATGAATGTCTGGATTTTCCTAATTTTATATCATATTACAGTTGCATTTATTTTTAATTGGATTGGATTCCTCCTCCTTATGTGTTTCTGCCATACTATTGCTTCAAGATATGGAGCATTAGCAGGCTTTGGGTTGTCATTGGCAAAATGGACCATAATTGTCAAGGAATCTACTGATATTGCATCAAGGGACAAGAGCTGGCTGTGGTGGTTAATAATGACCTTTGGTATGTATTACATATTGATTTACTTTGTGTTGTACATTACTTCCATGTGCAAACAGTGTGCATCATCACAACTTGAATTCTATCCTAATGGTTTGTTTGCTTTGCAGGCGTGATCATATGCATTCGAGCTATATGGCAATACCTAAGTATTAAGAAAGGATGGCGAATGTTAACGGCAAGTCATCAAGAGAGGCTCTTATTTTTCTACTAAATCCTATTGCAATTACAAACAAAATATTCAATCTAACCTTGGAACATATGTGTTTGTTGTCTGTTGGCTCGCAGGACCAACGAATTCATATTACTATTAAGAATGGTGCAACTATGGTTGGGAATACGTACAGACATATTTGTTCGGCAAACTGGTTTTTGCTATAAAATGTCTGGATACGAATCAATATCACACAAATCCAAACTGTGTAGTACTCATAGCATAAAGTTCTTAAATTTAAAAATTGCAGCTTTTCGTTAAATTAAGAAAATTCGTGAGTATTTAGAACTATGAGGCATATTGATAACTGTGATGGTTTTTTTTTTTTGCTTTAATTTTGTTTTCGAAAATGTTTCGCACGTTATTTTCTAAGTTTCCTTTTTTATTAACATGTGTAGGCTCCGTGAGATATTGGAACCAATCGAATATCTGAACGAAATTATTTAGTCTTTCAAATGTTAACTTTATACTAACTTCAAGTCATTTGAAATTACGTGAGTTTTCTTTTGATAAGGAAGTAAGGAGTACTTAGAAGTTATAATCAGGACAACTTCATTAAATTTATGTTTTGCGTAGTTAAAGTTTACTTCCAACCTAAATGTAATTGTGAAATGACTTCATAGGCACAAGTTAAACTATGATAATCACGCTAAACCGTTCAATACGTGTTCCCGTTGATGAAATTTAATCCTTTGTATCTAGTGTTTTTGAGATTGCAAGAGTGTTCATTACTTTAGCTATGAATATCAACCCAGTGTCAAGTTTTTATGATTACCTTGTTGAAGTATTTTATTGTTGAATTAATACTCTGAAAAGTTTTATGTTACCAATACATAACAGTATAAAACCTTACTGATATAAATTGTCTAAATTGATTGATAATAAGTGTATAAATGGTGGTCAAACTTGCTCTTTTCATTTTTTGGTCTGTACCTCTGGATTCCCATCTGGTATTAGTATTCTAATTTTATTTAGATTATCAAGGAAGTTTTTCTTTAATTTGGTTTCAAAAAAATACATTTCGAAAAATCTATGTTCTACTAGGTGGATAATAAACAAATTGAAAATGTTTATTAAATTATTCACTAGATGTCTGTAGCTTCGTATAAAGGCCCGTCAACGCAAACAATATTTATCAGCGATCTATTTCATGTGGAGCAATATTTTGCATAGATAGCCGTGTAAACAGGCCTTATGTATTTTGTTTAAAGTCTCAAACATTGCTTATTTTAAAATGTTAAAAAATAATAATTATACTAAGTAAATATGTCATAAACACTTTTGCTTTTAATAATGTATTTTCAGAGTATAGGTTATGGACTGTGGTTACGAAGTGTTTAATATTCATTATGTTGATAAAATGTTGACTGAAAAAGCCGACATGCCGAAATACTAAACTTTTATCAACACAATAATATATTTTTGAAACAATTGTAGTGCTTCTTGCTCTCCAAATATAGAGACCGCAGTAATCATCACCCGGTTAACAACATCTGGTCGAGTCGGAGAAACCAGGTCTATGTATAAACAACAAATAAACTGTGTAAATCCGCAGCATGGTCAAAATAAGCTTGCAAATTAAAGCCAATCTAGAAAACATTGATGAGTTATATACGAGTCATCCAAATTACAACTTCTTATTAAAGATTAAATGTCTTAACTGTGGAGAAGTATCCGATAAATGGCATGATGTGATGGAGTCGCAAACATATCCAACTAAAATGGGAAAAGTTGACGCACATTATCTAGCAAAGTGTAAACTATGTTCACGCGAAAATAGTTTGGATATTTTACCAGGAACAAATGGTAATTATTTGATTGATTGAATTGTTATTTGCTAATGTTCTCAAATAATGATATCTATTAAGCATTGAGTTATTTTCACAGGAAAGTTTACTTCATCAAATGGAGGAAATTTTGCAACACTGGTTACTTTTGACTGTAGAGGAATTGAGCCTGTCGAATTTTCTCCTTCAGAGGGGTGGGTTGCAAAGGTTGAGGAAAGTGGAAAAGTTTTTGAGGAGGTTGATTTAAGTGAGAGGGAATGGGCAGATTATGATGATAAAGCAAACCAATCTGTTGGAATTTATGAATTTGAATCACAATTTGTTAAAGTTAAATAAAGACTAAAAATAAAGTACATGTTAGTTTCTGGGCTTATTTGTAGATGGAACATAAATGTATTCTTGCAAAAGATTGCAGCAAATAAAGAAAATATATTTTATTGTTGATTTAGAACCTACTAATTGCATTATGGCTCCTTGAGCTATGAATAATTAAACATGACATAGTTTTCCGCGATAATCCAATTGACCAAAAAAAAGCTTCACAATTTAATTTATAATTTTGCCAAAGGTATTTATGATCCTGGTTTTGCCCAATTTCCACAATTACACGTACTTTACTTACGATACCCACACTCATGCCTTCCGCGTAACCAATGCGCTGAGTGCGCTCCTTCTCTTGAAAGGGGCAGACTAGAGGTTAATTGTGTACGGTGCTAAATATGATATTATACAAACGATTTGCCCTCGAATTTAGTCTCTACTCATTTCTACCAAGATGATGAATTGACTCAACTCCTGCATCTGCTACTTTTCTTGGATGCAACGTCGTCATTATGATGCAATTCAAGATATGTTTGTTTTGCAAGCGATCTCTGGAGCAGTTTTGTTACAGCATCTATGATGCTGCTAATCAACCCTACCTGAATATTATGCAGCTTTTTGGTGATGTGGTAAGAAGGAGGATTTACTACTAAATTACCAAGTTAATATTGGTATTTACATTTTAGGAGGATGTTTTAAGACATGGAAGATACATATGCCATGAATGCTTGTACATCATAAAATGGATTTATTTCATGAAGAAGATCTTGTCTGATGCACTTCTGGATGAGGATATTGGGGAACATGATAAAGTGATACCAGCTTTCAACATCTTCAAGGTGAAAATGAATCAGCCAATATATATGTTGGCTGGTGATACCTATAGTGATGATGATGAGGAAACCTTGCCTTCAAATGGCATTACAGACTCTGAAACTGAATGTCGATCACCTAGAAATCTGCCATGTTTTAGTGGAGGTAAAATAATTATTTTCCGTCATGCAAGTATTTTCTTTATTGCTGGATTTTAGGGAGAGAATTGATACAAAAACCTATTCTTACCAAACCTCACAATGCACATAGTATTAATCTAGCTGTTGATGGTTATTCCAACTACTCAAATAATAATTATTCCAGTCATGAAATCACTGGTAATGAAAATAGAC
Source organism: Diploeciton nevermanni (assembly GCA_027575565.1). NCBI lineage: Eukaryota > Metazoa > Arthropoda > Insecta > Coleoptera > Staphylinidae > Diploeciton > Diploeciton nevermanni. Next base: position 14,655 of record JAODIE010019009.1, read on the forward strand.
TGATGCAGTATCCATGTACTATTAAAGTTTGCAAACATTCATGTGATACTTTTGAGGAGCTGATAAAACATTATCGACTCCATCATTTGAGTAAACAGTAAGGAATTATTCATAGTTCTGACTATTTATTACCAAATATAATGTTATATTTATATTGCAGGCATGATTTGACTATAGATAATTACACAATTAAACTACAGGAATTCAATACTGCCAACTCCAGCTTTACATACTCGCAACGAAAAAGGTTTCGATGTTTATTAACGCAATGTAGGCAAGTTCATAAATCAATTGAAAGCTTATCTGAACATAAAGTGAAAGAACATGACTTATTGGCGAAATTTTGGTGTAAAGAGTGCTATAATCTACCATTTGTTACAAGGTAGGTTCTTTAATATAAAATTAAGAATATTTTTTTTACTTAAAGATTTTAACTTTTTATTGTAGGGAGGACTTAAATCGGCATCAAACTATTTGCCACACGAATAACAACGTAATTCAACGAACAAACGAATATCTATGTAAATATTGTGATAAAACTTTTTTGGTCAAGAATCTTCTTAGTACACACCTACTCAAACATCATCTAATGCAACAAAGTGATAGTATTATAATGAAAAAAATGTCCAGTGACAGTTCAAAAGGTTGTAAGTCTAATAACCCCGCAAACAAACGACTTTGTTCCTTTAAAATGAGAAGACAGAAGGACATCTTGAGTAAACGAAAAGAAGTATTTTATATGAACTGGTTAGGAGCAAAATATCCGCATCTTAAATGCAAAGAATGGTCGAACAAAATACCAGCAACAAATAAAGAGAAGGAGAAAATACATATAAGTTTACCTCCAAGAAAAAGAAGGCAGTATCAAGTGGTTAATGAGCTTGAAAATGGTAATATATTAAATACTGCAGTAACTACAGTTGTCAAAACAATTGCATTGAATGCAATAGATTCGAAAGAAAAGGAAGACATTGTGTCAAAAGTATTGAGCAATGCTTACACAGATGAAAGTAAAATCAAAGTTTTAAATTCACATTTGAATGGTGCTGTTTGTTTACATCAGGAAGAAGTAACAACTAAATCTGAGTGTGACAAAGTAGCTTCTAGCAAAGAACATGTTAAATCACTATCAGATGTTATAAAAATGAATTCTGATATAGTTGCAAATCAAGATAAAGTAACAAATATTACGGACAAAATAATTCCTGGGGAGTCTCCAATTAAAGTGAATTCATCAAATAATTTGCAAGCGCTTCTATCAGTGGTTCCTGAAAGTGCACCCAAAATCAATGAAATTGTTCCATTAAAAACCTACAACTGTCGAAAACGTAAATTATGCCAAAAACCAATAAAAGTGAATTCTCCAAAAAAGGCAAAAGAAGGTTCAGAGAATAAAACTGAAATTATACCTGATTTAGTACCACTCGTTCAACCAGTTTCATCGCCTGTGATAAGTAAAATTGAAGAAAAGGATAATGACAACAGTTCAGGTCGGATTACAATGACTATTTCGTTGAAAGCAATAAAACAATATGCCAGCGATAAGGAAGTAAAACGTGAAAGCAAGCGCAAAAAGAAAAGTAAAGGCAAGAAAAAGTGTAAACAAGCAACATCGTCACAAGATAATGCTAACACTACAGAAGTTGAACCATTTTCTAATACTGTCCAAAATCATGCTATAGGTAATATTTCCAGTTTGCCTTCTGAAACAGATCAACTCAATGAAGTACAGGCAGCTGTTGCTACTGAAGATATTATTGTTTCTTCAACGTTAGTTGAGGAGGCCGACTTAGTTCCTAACACGCAAATTGACGATATTGTTGTTCCCGAAGTTAGTGTTGAATATTCTCATGCTTCCAGAGACATTTCCGAGAACGAGGCGTGCAACGAAATCAACAGCCACGAACTTAACAAAGATGAAATCAACATGATTATATTTGGTGATACTTTATGTAACAATGCTATAAATGATGTAATTAACGAGCAAGTATGTAATGGAATTGACGAGGATTCCGACATTCCTATGAATATGATTTTATCTGAGGACGTCACGTTACCAGTGTCAGTGAAAAGCGTGATGAAGAAAGGAAAACCCAAAGGTCGCGTTGGCAAAAAACGCAATGTGAAAAGTAAACCGGATAAAGTGCTACAACTTACACTAGACGTGGATGGAGAAGTAATAGATCAAAAACAATTTCACCCAACGTCGGGCGCAGGGGCCGAGGAGACTTTAGAAGGACAAATCACGAATGTTCGATTAAAAGATCATTTGTATGCCAGAAGTGCTTTCAATGCATTTAAACGGTCCAAATAGGTCGGAAGATAATGACTTCGAATTCATCATTGTTATGTATCAGTAGGTGTAAGAGTTTTAGCATAGCTTATTTATGCGTGGATGCGTGTTCGTTCAAATTGTAGTTCTAGGATCTGAGCAATACATTTTCTACGTGCAGAGATTGAGTCGGAACTTGAGTCCATGGAATTTGTCTTATTGCTGCTGTAAATGTTGTATATTATATTTTGAGTTATTTATGCTGAATGTTCTTCGTAAATACAATTTTGCATAGAAATGTTATTCTGATTTAATGCAATCCCTTTATAATACCTCAAATTTACTCTTGTACTCACTTTGCTATAATAAATATCATGTTTGATTAGTTTAAGCAAGTACCGTAAAGGAAAAAAGTAGTTCAAGTGGAGAATTTAAAGAAATACAAGAAGACGGAAACACTAAGGTTTCAACAAAAAGTTCTTTATTGTAATTAGTGTTATAAGCGGTTGAATGAGACACCTAAACATAAATGACCATATTGTATGCGAATATAATAATTTAAACCGCCATGATAAACTTTGTGGACAATTGTACCGCCTCGCTTATGATATGTACGATTGACGAAAGATAATAAGAATTCAGGACGGCATTATAATTAATAACACTTTTATTGGAAATCATCAATTCCAAATTGTCTTATAACTTTTTTTTATTGCTGAGTTCAAAGTGTTTAAATGAATGTGAAGATGTATGCTCTAAAACCTCAGAGGCTCAGAGATCTACTCTTAAAATTACCCAAATTACCTCACCCTGTGCCAAATAATTTTGATCCATGCCTTAAACTTAGTCTATGCCCAATATAAACTGAGAAATAGAAAAAGATCAATAATTCCATAAAGATATTTCCGTAGAATCTCTAACACAAACTTTAATAGCAAGATTTAAAATACAGAACAAACAGGTACGGATAATAATTCAGCGAATAAAATACAATTGTCGGAAACGTACATAATGGAAACAAGCAGATGCCCCACCTATGCAACCAATTTTACCTGTGATAAGAAATTTGAGAAAAGATGATGACAAATATTTAATATAAATACCTCCAGAAAAACCTCTAATTTACATACTGCCGATCTCAGCCTGTTGAAATAAATAGAATTCTCATGTTGCCTTTTTTATATCATCTTCTAGAGAGTTTTATCCGAAATTTATCCGAAACAAGTGTATATATCACACGTCGAGAATGAAATTAAGGATTACAGAAGACGACAAGAAAAAGCGAGCGTATTAAAAATAGCGGATCTTTTTCGGCAGGCACTGTATCACTCTACGGTGCAAAGTCGAAAAATCGATTAAATTAAATTGTGCTATTAAGAAAAAATCGACGGATCGCCATTACGCAATGCACTTCAGCAATTTATTGATGAGAAACAAGCGAATAAGAAGAAGCCGAGGCACCGGCCACAAAAGAAGAATCAGACAGAAAGAAGCAAGTAAAACCAAATGATGAATGTATGGAAAGCCAGAATTAAAACGAACGCCTTTACAGTGTATTCTAAATCGCTTTAACCCACGTCGATGTTATTAATTAGTTGGGATGGTTTATTAATGACATTCATTAAACTCTCAATTTCCCTAGATTTAAATCGAGTGGAGATCAAATATATTTAGCTTTACTACGTACGTATTTAGCATTTAGAACGCTCTCTCGATGGAGAAAACGTGGTCTTTAGTTATCAATAGCTGTAAAATACCTAAACATATTATCATCAAGGATAACGCCTGAAAATATTGAATAATAAATAAAACAGAACATAAAACAATTACTATAATTAACTTTTTAATAGAAGATTTCTTTTTGTTTAGAGCGGACCATCATCAATTCGACGTTTGTAAATTTATTGCTCTTTTAATTTCATTACATGTTTTAGTTCCATTATTAAATTTTAAGTTTAAATAGGAAGGGCGCTGAAAGGAGCCTAGGATGGCACCACGTTCAAATATATTTAAACAATTTGCCAGAATCACCAGGTTAAAGTTGTTCGTGATTTGATGTAATAAAATTTTGTAAATGCATGTTTTACACGCAATGACAAAGCATAGAGGAATGGGGTATGACAATTAAAACTTATGTCATTAGTGCAACAAAAGAGTTGATCTTCAAATTCCGAGTCGCCTGCCATTTTATATCGCTGCCTGCAGGCGTTGCGAGCAATCTCCCCTTCGCATTCGTTGCGAAATTTCGGTTCCCCAAACTTCATTAATTCCTCTTATCTTTTAAGAGACTGTCTCTAGCAGTATATGCGTATTCTCCAAGTCAAAAATAGTTATAAACGAATTAAATCTGATTCACGAGGATCTTAGAACTGATTGTCTTCATAAAATAACCTAATTTATAGCACAATATCAAAAATGAGTATTTTGGAAATGCAAATTCTAACCTCATAACTTACAGTGTTGCTGTTCTTTTATCAGTTCGCTTCAAGATTTACCATTCAGCCTCTTCATTTATTCTCCTTGTTTTGGTGCGGTGAAGGTATTTTCCAATTAACAATTGTAAATTACGCGCAGTCTCTTCCCCAGCAGCAGGAAAGCGGTGCGGGTTGTAACGTTAGATAAACAAATAGCCTCCCGTAATCAATTTTTGTTTACTCAAACCCACTGCCGAAAGGATTGCTTTGGAAGTTCCCGAATCCAACCCATTTTCGCTTGCCTCAAATTTCGTATAAGCCGGAGTGTGAAAATGTAAAATATGACTTCTCCGAAAGGTTCGCATCTAATTGACTCTCCCCTGTTCCTCCTGTCTCGATTTTACTGCGCGCCATATATTTGCTCCAGTTGAAGAATCTGGAATAAGCACGGAGTGAAATAAAGCATGTAAAGTTAATCTTGGCTTTAAAAGGTTACAGCAAAGGCAGAAAAATAAGGCAATAATAGTCATGAGGAGATGCTATAGATAGACTTGGAGTGTTTGAGGAACACTTTATATGGGGCGTTTGTCTCGTTTTACGAAGCAAATTTTACAGATGTTTGCCAAGCACAGGTCGGTGCCATTCCAGACGTTGCTGGCGTGCTTGTCGTTAACCCCTTGTCCCATTGTCTGCTCTTGTCCTTGCCACAGTTCGGATGCCAAGCCGGCCGCCAACAGAGGCTAACACCTCGATAAATAACCAAATTGGCTCCAACATCCCCATCGGCTTGTGGCATTCCAGGCGGCAAAATATATGCGACATGTATGTGTTCTCCAGGCATCCACCGTTAATTAATCTAAGGCAGAAACGATCGTCCCTGGATTGTAAATTTACTTAACATTAATTTACAATCCTGAGGTGGTCTGCATACCGCATGCTCTCATCCCTTTGGTCGTAAATTCCATATTCTATATTTGCCGATTCACGTAGACAATTTAATGCTCAATTTAAATCAAGACATTCGGTAATATACAATCATTAAATACGTGATCTGGTGCACATCACAGGTCCTTGTCTAGTGTTGTTGTTCGTGCAATGGCCATATCAGGCACACGCTGAACACCAAAAACCACCTCGAGTGTATTGTTAACTCTCGAATGTTCTATTGCATGTACTTGTGACGCAACGGTTGCACTCCACGAATGTATACATTTTCTTCGTTCTAAAGGGGCGCATGTAAATTACGAAATCGCAGACGGTGTACATTGGAAACAAGAAGCCAACAAGAGGCAATCGCACCAAACGCGAACGAATAATTTAAGAGCTTCAGGCATTGTGCAATGTTGTATGTTGGTACTGACCATACTTAAGTCCACTTAAGACTAAAGTAACTAAAGCTTCAACTTGCCATACACAATTTCCACATTCTTCGCAATGCAGCGAAGTAACACAATCGATAAATCAAGAGATAGAGTGAGAAAAAGAATTAATGAATGGAACTATCATTGAGCATCGTTGACGTGTACGATAGGTAAGTAAGGAAACACTAAAAATACACAATCTCAATCAATAAGAAAGAAACTAATCAACTTTCAAATTAAATACAATTCTTTAACTTTTCGCTTTAACTCTTTTCGCTTAAAATATTTTATGAATACTTGACATACGTTTTAAACACAAGACGAAAACAAATAAAATTCACGAATTTTTTGCACTATGCCAACTTAGTAACAAAGCCTTGAACTAATTTAACGCAAGTGCACATTCAATAAAACATAACTTGCAATTTAAATTGAATACTACTGTTCACTACGTTTGATGTAGGCAACCCAGTTTATAGAAAAACAAATGAATGTCTAGATTGGACATACTTTTTCAATTAAAAATGAAACAATTAATCAATCACTAAGTAATATATATTTTAAAATGCTTTTTTCTTACTCGACATTGCTAGATATTTAAATTTGGAGTATTGTTGAGTGTAGTTACAAAGTGTTTGATATTCATTATGTTGATAAAAGTTAATTTATTAAAACCACAAATGCATAGTTCTTACTGTATTATGTTTCTTGCATAATAGTGATTTATATAACCTTGATAGGTGTTATCAGTCTCTTCAAATCACTTTGATCCTCAATGCTTTCATTCTACCATTTCAAGATCATCTCTGAATTTGTCCTTTCCACTCTCAGCTCATCTTCCTTGAGCTTTAATGTATCAAAATTAAGGAAAACCAAGCACAAGGAAACCCTTCATTTCCATCTGCTAACAGCGGTCGAGTATTTAGCCGCGTCGCGCCTGAAGTTGACTGATTAATGTGGGGCTTTTATTGAAATTACTCTCGCAAGACGGTGACGACTTTTAAGACCATGGCCCATCTTTCCATGTCATCGTCGTAGCGTAACCAAAAGCAATGAAACACAAGCAAATGGAAATGGAAAGAAGTGTCTTATGGTGCTTTCTTGTGACGCTTCACACTTGAATCCTTTAGCCTCCCTTTGGACCTATTCTTCCATTCGTATAACTCGATGTGAAACAATAGACGACGCGTCGGCGAGCATCGTAAATGCAGCGACAAGAGAATTAAAGGGGCGCGTCAACAAAGTAAAGAATACGGGCTTTAATTAAATTAACACATTTTCGTGCGTTGTGCGATATTCGGCGGGTCCTGCTCGAATGGTGTGGAAGTTGCGAAAGAAGGTGCTGAAAAGGCATGCTGCTGACATCGGGAGTGAGATTGGAAGAATAAAAAATACGAAACAAAAGCAGCGCGAGGAAAAAAGCAAGAAAAATGTGATGGAAGGGAGGAAGCTGGGAAGAAAAGAGGAGTGTTACGTTTTGAAGAGTAAATGGGCGGCAGAATTCGCGCGCGTTCTTAGTGAGAATACTTATTTATTTTACGATGGTTTTTTGTCGGATTGTGAAAGGATTGAGAATAAAAAGTTTTTTTATGACATGGCAATAAGTTTACTTATTATTACCAGATTCTAAAATAACAAATTTTTAAATGTGATAACTCGTTTAATTCAAACTAACCCATCAAAAAGTTTTATAGTTTCAAATTACTTTAATAATAAAAAAAGAGAGATTATTACTTATTCCAGTATTCTTATTTTGCGAATTTTTTATACGCGTGAAGGTAATAAATATTCAAGCTGAACATTTTCATTTGTAACTAATAGTTATATAATAGTTATTAACTATTATAGTTGCTAACTAATAGTTATTCTCATCTAGATTATAAATACATATAAAACATAAATCTAAAGCTAAAGTATGAATTAACGTTTGATACGAAAATTTATAGGCAACTAAGTATGCATCTGAATTAAATACATCAGTATCCATCTATTCAAAAAATTGAAATAAAAAATTACATTTTTATAAATAAATTGATTAGTTTGGTTGCATTACTTTAACCGCTTCTCATTTGCCTTCTTCGACAAAACTGCCACTCCCTTATTTTGTTGCTACCACTGATTGTATACATTTCCAGCATCTTCCAGCTCTTTTGTCAAAGCAAATCTCTTTTAAACTCCCTAGAAAGAAGTCATCACAAAAAGCACTTTTAGCACCCTCACCACTTCCAAATCATTGTAATCCAAAAAAACTTTACTTTTCCCGCAAAATTTCTTCTAATTTAAGCATTTCTCGCTTTCCTATTGATTCTCTCTCTTGATTTTCTTCATCAAATTGAACTTTCCACTTAGAAGTCTAAAGCTGCCTAAAATGTGTTGCATTAGCATGAATTCGTTCGATTCCCTTTTTTGCATATGCAGTTTGCATACGAAAGCAGTGACGCGCCGCTCCACCACTCTTCCGGTCCGCTCTTTCACTTAACGAATTAGCATAAGGGTTACTCACAAACAGCTCGCTTCTTCCAAGAGTTGCACAGGGAGATTGAGAGGATGTTGCATTTCGGTGCCAATGCGTTCCACATTTTTGGTTAAAGCCCTGCATCTTTGTGTATAAAAGATGAGAACGCTGTAAAAAGATCTTAGAAAGCCTGAATCTGAATTTGAATTAAACGTGTATTGAATTTATGGATTTAGGTTGGAAAAGAATACAATTAAACAAAGTAATTGAAATTGAGATTTATTTGAACAAAATGGATTTATAAAACTATGATAACCATATAAAAATAATAAGAGAGAGCTTCATCTCTTGAGAAATCACTCAATCGGTTTTTATTATTAATAAAACGTTTAAAGCGTTTAAAAATTTGTTTTATTTATTTAAGTTTCAATGTAACTCTGGAAATTAAAAAGCAAATATGAAATTGAATTTATTTATGTTCAAATCGTTGTAAGAAGAGGAATAGAAACTTGTCAGTTTTGTTCTTTTTAATGGTGATCTCTAGAAGGAGCAGACAACAGATAGAAATAGCAATTAGCTTAATAAAATAATAACAGCAAAAACATTTATTAAATTCTAACTTTTTACACAACAACACATTTCTTATTATTATCTTATCTGATTAAGGCCATGTGGTATTGCTGTAATGGAAATTAAGTTTTTATAAAACTGTTGGGTATAGGGTAGATTTATTCATTGTAAACCATCACGAAATAATATTTACAACAAGATTACAATAAATGTTATTAACATTCATTAACAAATACTTTTCACAAAATTTAATTTAATTTCTTGAATTCTCGCACTCAATTCCTCAATTTTGTTGTTAATTCGTTGAAATCGACTCATTTGCTTAAACTTCAACGCCATTCTCTCATCGGTCTTTCTTCCTTTATCATCTTTATTGGGTTTACAATTAATAAAACCATCTGGTTTAGGCAACAACTTCTCTCTAATATTTTCTTTGTTATCAACAGAATTCCAAGATTGTGTCATCACACAATCTAAATTCAAAGAATCCGAGTGCTTTATGTACTCGTTATGTCTGATCACATATGGCGTCTTCTCGATAGGCAATCTTGAAAACATTGAATCAATCTTCAGTTTATTAATGGATTGATTCATAAAACTACTACTTTCACGATCTCTATACCAATTCTTGATATCCATAGCTCCTTGTTTGTATGTCTCCAGTAAATTCTTCCACTTCCCATCAAACATATGCTTAGTCCTCTCTTTACAAATCCGTGGGGTAAGATAATGTTGGGCCACTATTGGTGTTTTTGGAGATTGCGTTGGCGATGAATTCTTGACTGAGTTACAACGTCTTCGTATTGGGGGCGTTGCAGGATCCATTTTGTCAATGAGTTGGTGTAGACTGCTTAAGGAATCAGCACGTTTTCGCTGGGAATGCTTGATTGAAGATGCCAATAGTGATGAGTTAAGCTCACTGAACTGTTGCTCTAGCTTCTTGATCCGCTTGGGGAGTGAAGTGGTTTGAAGTTTAGGCGTTTCGAAAATCATCTCAATACTGTCGTAGAAATTATCTTCATTATCAGGTGAACATAAAAGTTCCTTCCCAACGAGATCTTCCTCATTAACCGTAGAAGCATCATCATAGGGGTTAATTCTCAAGTCGAATGGGGATTCGGCTGAGTCTAAAGCAGAGTGGTATGTTGATAAATTGTGGTTAATTGTGTGGAACTCTTTTGAAACTAGTAGTGGTGTAGTTTTTTTCTCTTGTTTAGGTGAGGTGATGATAACCTCTCCATCTTTATAATCAATTGTCCCAATAAAGAATTTACTTTCTGATGCTACCTTGGGTTTAATTTTTCTATCTGGTGTCTTGTAAAGATCTGCATTGCTACTTCTAGTCTGTACCATAGCACTAATCAACTTCTTATTAATTGGTTTTCTAATGCTACTATCAACTTCCTTCCTAATATCCTTCTTCGGTGTTATTGATTCTACAGGTACATCTTGCTTTTTTGGTGTACTACTAGCAGCTAGGTTCCTCTTGAATGTCGCATAACTCTCTGGTGTAAACATCAATCTGTCGAGAGTGGTCGAAATAAACTTTTTAATCTTTTCCTTTTCAATCTTAACAGAACCAGTCTTCCATGTTGAATCGTTGTACTTTTCTTGGAACTCATGGCCAGCGTTTATGATTGTATTTTTGGTTGCTTCCAATAATTTCTTGTTACTTAATTCTGGATGACGTTTTCGAATTAATTCGCTGGTATATTGACGAATGTCGCGGACTGTTGAACATGGACATCGATGACCACGATCCGCACTAGACTCGTAAACTATGCGGATGTAACTTTGCATTTTGATTTCTTATTTTCGAGTGATTCAAGAACAAAAGCAACCGTCAGCAATACAGCAGAGTATATTTTTGGTAGAGTTGTTTGGTAACAAAATACTTTGAATGTACTGATATCGATTAGCACAGTTTGATGGCTTAAGTAGTCAAAGCTGAGAATAAGTCAATAGTGCTGGGGGCTGTAGAGAGGGTAATATGAACTAAGAAAATTGTGTCCACTTAGGGTATTAACCGTTTACACTACTGAAGTTTTGTTATTGGCAAAAACTTATTGTCTTCGTATTTATTTATTTTAATACATTGTTAATGTCTGTTAAGTCAAGTTTTAAGTCTGTAGGTTTTTTTATGTTGATAAATCTTACCACTTATTAAATATTAATTTGAAGATGATTTGTTATGATGCCATAAAACTTAACTATAACTCATACTAATAACTTATTAATATTTACGGTTTGGTGCTTTTTTTACTATAAGCATCAGCAAACTAATAACGTTTTATAAATCAATAATAAGTAACTGTTATAGTTAGGCTTCGTCTAGATTAAAAATAAAATAGCAATATTTATTCTATTTGAATAAATTTTATGGTTTTATGAGACAAAATTTTAGTTTGATTGCGTAGTTTGAACTTCAAACCTATACAAGTATGTGCAAGTATATATGCGAGTATATAAAAAAATATTTGTTCGATAATTATTCATTAAAATTATTATTTATCGAAATTACAAAAACTTTCAAATATTTTGTTTATGCAGTTATTTGTTTTACTTTTAGTTGTAAACTTTACTAGATTGTTGTTGATTGTTACTAACTAATAATGTTTTCGCCATGTTGCTTTCTAATAATGTAAATTTGCTGTTTGTTTGGTTGCATATCTTGATTTACTTTTTTTGTTTCCAGTTTTACATTTAGAAATTAATAATATTACAATTAGAATTATTATAGAACAATAACTAAGAACTAAGACTATAATTTGCTTTGTCCAAGCACGTGTTTAAGGCTCGTGATTTTTGAAATCAAAAAATTAGATCCGTAATTACAATGTTGCCTCACTCACGTGTTGACCCAATTTAGTCACTGCTAATGAATGTTAATTCTTATAAAATACGCAATTTAAATCCTCAAAATTAAATATAGTTAATTGGTGTTTCTTTTGTTGTCTTTGTTACGTTGGATATAATACATTGTTGTTTTGCATTATATCAATTAGTGTAAATATTGATTTTTCTAAACAGCAACAAGTTTATGGTTTTAGTAGACTTTACATATGCGATCAAACAAGAGATAATAAATGCCTAAGTAAATATCATCAACCATCAACGTTATTCATTTACAAATAATTTACGCATTCATGTATTATCTTTATTTAAATCATGTCTCATAATCTCTTCCAATTCACTCATTCTTTCCTTGACTAGAAAATCATTTTCTAGTTTCTAGTGTTCTCATGAAAGACTTGATTTTGAAGACAAATCAGTATTATAAGATGATAAAGATGATACCTTTTTATTTCTTGTTTTATATTCCGATGAGTATTCTTTGTAGACCCTGTGCTATTCATTGATATAAGTGAGGTGGCAGATAGATCATATCAATGTTATTGATATCATTTATAATATTGTGATTTTGTTATTGACGTGTTATTTTGATATTTTTTGATTGTGATTATTATTTGCAGATGCAAATAACCGCATATTATATAAGATGAAGTGACATAATTGGACAGATTAGGATTTAATTGTGTCTAATTTCTAATCTGTTGAGATGTACTTGCGTATAAATGAACAAATAGAATTTGTGGACAAGAATGTAATAAAAGTAGTTGATAACTTAATAATTCTGTTGCTTTATTTATAATTTAGATTTAATACTGATTTACTTCATTATAAAACAACCAACTATTCAGATAAGTATTTAATGAAACAGAAAATTTTCGATCAAGATGACATTAACAACGGCATTCAATCAATCATCATTTTCTAAGAAAACATGCTTTTTTAAATTTTCGAATCGTCGATTGTTTTTTTTTCTTAATTTTAATTTATTGTTCGGCAAAATCTTGGTGGCAATTTTATATATTGTTTCATAACTTCCGTAACTTGTGTTCATATCAACGTCTGCACTTTTTCACAACAATTCATTTTGAGAACTTGTAACTTTGGAACTATTAAAGATAAACTAAGCAAGTATTCACACATTTCTTTGGTATCTACTAACAAATTGTTGTTCAAAACAACTAAATGATCTAACAATAATTAGAGAAGTTATGGGACAATATATCAAATTGCAACCAAAATTTGGTTAAAAACTAAAATCAAAATCGGCGATTTAAAAATTTCGAAAAACTTGTTTTCTTAGAAAATCATGATTGATCAATTGCCGTTAATGCCCTCTAGATCGTAAATTTGCTGTATTCAACATGCTTACATGGAATTCATAAGATACTACAGTTTTCAATTAAGTGTTTCCTGTATAATTTGTATTTTCTACATAATGTTTATTGATTAATAATTTTGGAATTGAATGAATAATCAAGCGACGCATTGAGAGAAAAATGATATGTCAACATCATCATTTGGTAGTTTTTGAATTAAAGCTATGTAACTAACGTAATTAAACTGATTGCTGCACTAATTACATTAAATTTATTTAATCATCAGTTTATTAATCTAATTATATCCTACTAAGCAATGTTGAGTAATGTATGAATTATTGAAATTCATTTTTTTGCTTTATTTGTAAGCGAAGAAAATGAAATAACTTAGGCAACCCACAGTTACCCTACGTGCAACAAAACCAGATAAAAATTTTTTAAAACAATTTTCTATATAATATATAATTAACATAATAGATTTAGAAGACTAAAATGATTATATCAAATCTATACTCAGCAAATTCAACTCAACATTTGTCAAGCTTCTTATAAACTACTTGCATTTTCTGCTGTGAAACTCCAACATAATTATCAAAAACAAATATATCTCGTTGTATAGTAACATATCACAGATAATAATGCTTATACAACAACAGCATAAATATACAGTTTAATTTAGTGCTGATAAGCAACTGCAAGTACTTTCTGTGCTCCTAATACTCGCAACATTCATGATAGCTGTTATCACTCAGCAGTGACCTGAAACAACAACATTGGATTGAGTTCAGTAGAGTATAATATAATAGCAATGAGCAATGAGTCCATGAGCAATAAAATGAAGGCCCAGAAAGAATTAGGTCAACGACACTAATTTTGATTAAAATTAAATTGAATTAAATTTTGAATAAATAGGTTTAAAATGAGACAAAAGTTTAAGTTTAAGTAATAATGTATGATGTTACCGATTGCAGTCGCTAACCTAACCTAACCTAGCCTAAAGGGCCTGGTGTCACCGGCGCTAGTCCCAAGCTCCTGAATCAATCTCGAGAGCCTGGACGTTACCGTTTGTGCTTTGTTTCTAAAAGGCGGTCTAGTCTACCGTGCATAGGTTCTCTGGTTCAAGTCTCTCAGTCTATCATTAAAGTCTCAGTCCACTTTTAATCAGTCTCATTCAAGTATTCAAGTAAAATCCCCTTAATTGCGGCGGCCTTTTATAGGCCGAAGTTATTTGGATAATTTCGCCGCGTCTCCTGCGCAACATATGATATTCCTGTTTTTGGTTTCTAGCACTTAAAAAATATATTGTTACTAACTAACTGTTCAATTTATTTCCTGTTCCGCCATAAAGTACTTTAAAGACTTAGTCATAAATTAAATTTGTTACTATCTCATATGTTTTACACAGTGCCATTAATTAATAGAAATTAAATACAATAATCTATATTTAACATGTTAAATTAATATGTAGAATAATTCAGATTTAATCAAACTCATTAATATACCAGCATAATACTGGCAACATTCTTATTATTGGTATCTCAGTCAGAATCAGTAATATCATCATACTTATTATCTAAAAGCATCTTAACATGATGATGATTTACCGTCTGACCACTACCGTCTTTCACCCTTTCTACATCATGAAATGGTGTATCTTCATCAAAATAGTTTATCAGTCTTCTAACTGCCTTACTTATATACCCTCTTCTTTTCGGTGTGATAGCATGTTGTCTATTAATCTTCGGTTGAAGATACCTAGACATATCACTAAGATGCAACAATGTTTCAGCCGCGGTCCATTCACTTTGCATCTCTTGGTACTTTTCATAAAGATATTGTCTTCGTTCTCTAATGCTGGCACTTTTAGGTGTTGATGCTGAAGTTGTCGAAGATGGCTTATTAGTAATGAGGAGAATTTGACCATCTTGGCTTTGGATGTAGTAGAGACCTGGCTGATAGGCGGCATGGTTACCAAAGTAGATTGTTGGGTCAGTTATTTTAGTAATATCTATTTCTGAAATTATAGATGGATGTGAACCATTGCTTGATGGTGTTTTGAAGATCCATTCATTAACTGGCACAAGTGGAGTGATGATATTGTAGTGGTACGGTACTGGGTGGTTGATGATTTTGTCGACCATTTTGTGTAGGATTCTGTTTTGTGGACTAGATAAACTAACAAGAGCAGTGGGATACATGCGGGTATAAATATTATTAGGATGCATTTGGAAGGGGTTAGATCATTAAATAAAAGTAGGAGAAAGTTGAAGCAAATAATTTAATTAAGCAGAATAAAGCTAATCCGATTATAACCTCATCTAAAAATACCAGCTGACTTGAAAATTCATCCGTTCAAAATGAGGTGACTATATGACATCTAAATACAATAATAAATAACAAATATCTATTGATAATATTTACTTTCCCTCTTATTATTAGAATATATTATCACTTTGGAACTTTTCATTATTCACCCAGTTCACGTAAACCCGTAAAGTTCTCTAAATTACCCTGAACTTCAACTTAACTCAACACATGGCAATGAACCCTTAGCTAAATTCATGCTTAGGTTCCTCTCCAGTTGCACCCAAACATCCTTCACAAGAAAGGAAAACGGATTTGTCTGCAAAATGGCTGAAAAACATGATGAAATATGGCCGCACTTACAATAGTTAGTCCTTGGAAAAGTTGCAAGTTTTAGCAAAGTGTAGCTGCTGCCGCCGCTTGGCATACGCACGCATGCATAAAGCAAATACACCGCCCGCCCTCCAAAGAACGTGGTCGGTATAAAAGTTTGATCGCACGATGACGATGCGCTGCTGCCATTAGATTCAACGCCCGTTGCAAAGCTGTCGACTGAGCCAAAAAGCTTTTTGCAATTATGTCCCATTAGTCCAGGTTATAATTTAAGCCAAACATAATGTGCTGATCTTTCTCCAGCTAGGATGTTCGAGACAAAGAGAACGTTGCACCCAGTTATTAGAGAATTGAGGAGTGAAGAGAGGTAGTAAGCAGTGTAATAGTTATTTATAAGACATACTATTTGGTTTCTAATATCCTGTAAGTGCTGATTATGCTAGAAACAAGAAATTCTCAAAAAGTTATCGATAACCTAACCTATTTTTTGCATCAAGTTTTTCTTCCCACAGCTATCTCATTGACATGAATTATCATATTCTAGAGAAGTGCATTATTTTAACTTTAAAGACAACTAATTTAGAAGAAGAACCTTTTGATTTGTTTGTTGTTAAAAGAAAAAAAAACAGTAGTATCCTAACTAACATTCTTACTATTTATTTCATATAGTTAATGAAATGTTATTTTAATACTATATCCGTCTTGAATTTAGAACTTGTCAAATAGTGTTGGGATTATTTTTGGGCTACTGTTATTGATTTTTTACGATTGAATCAGATTTTTGGATGAACCGACCCGTTGAAGGAAAATTGTGGTTAATTGAGTATGAAATTATCGCACGTTTTCACATAGTGGATTGAATAGTTGCGTACACGTTTACGCTAGGGGATGAAATTTGTAATCGTAGATATGAACCCTAACCACGTATGGGAAACGCATGATTATATTACTTCTTTTCAGACGAAATATGGGAGGCGTGCGGCGTTTGCACGTCGTCAACAAATAATAATGACGGGGGCTAAATAATTTGTTGGAAATATTAGAGATGGCACGTGCGTGCCATACAAAAATAACGATATTTTTCTATGAGATGCCAAGTAGGGAGTGTATTTTGAATTATATGCACAGAAAAGAAAATCCTCCTAACCTCAAAAATTTTATTTTGTTTTTATTCTGATTACATTAGCTATACTGTGTGCAGACAGCTCGTTCTTTGGATATTCTTGTGAGTGTTCCCTTAAGAGTAAAGTGTTTTTCGATACGAGGAGAACACGTTATGACGAACGTAATATTAAAACCTAGAAGTCAGGGTGGTAAACGTGAGCTGGGAAAGAGATTATTCTATCTTTCCGCATGCAGCCAACAACATGCTGGACGTGCTCTCGACATTATTAGATCGATTATGCGTTTATTGTACAAAATAGGGTACTTTCCTAGCTTACTGCTAAGGCAATTGGTTGGTAAACGAATATCGAGTGGATGCTTCAGACACCCCAAGAGGAAAGCATTCTCAGAAGTGATCTGCTTGCAGAGCATAATTAACTTTAGGGCACGTGTCAACAACGAGCTGCATTACACGGAAAAATGCTTTTTCGGCGAAAATTTATTCTGTTGATTGCAATAATTTTATGAATCTTCTGGTGAGTTTATGACCTAGAGAGTGGCGGATTGTAGAGGGTTGACTAGTTTTTGAGGTTACGTTATTTCTGAATGACAAGAATTACATTTGTAGATAAGAAACAGTATTTTGTTTGACGTTTTAAACGCTTCAATTAAATAAATATAAACAAATAGAAAATTTATTAATTCGATGATTTATTTGAAATTGGTGATAAATATAAAAGATGCACTATAAGACTTACTTTTTGTTTTTAGGTAAAAAGGTTAGGTTAAAAAGGTTAACAAAAAGTAAGTGTTATAGTGCAGTGCTTCAACATAATGAATTTTAAACAATTTGTAACCACACTCAACAATACTCTGAAATATAAAAGAAAAAAATCAGATAAAGAAAGAGCGTAAATCGAGCAACTTTTAAGATATTTTTAGAGTTAAACTATGTTCCTGAGTAATTTATTTTTTAGGGAATTACATAAACTTGTACGTTCATGAGTCAACAGTAAACCTTTTACTTGTTTCTCTGAATAATAAATTGAATGGAAAAGTATACTAGGTACTGTGCTCTTAATTGCCATTGATTACATGCTTCTAAACATGGTCTTGCAACTATATTTGTTAATATAACCTAATACTAAATATCAATTATGCCATTGCTAAAACTGTCTAATCGCCAATGTTAAAAATTATTAGAAAGAAGAAATATGGCTTGACTACATAACAAAGAAATTAGTAGGTAAGTAATAGTTCTATGTTAATGTCAGAGCTTTACACAGGTTAGTAGCACATTTGAAAATTGTGCTCTTGTTTATCTCGGTAAATGCTTTTGTTAATAAAAAAATAATTAGCAAAAAAATTGAAACGAGAAATGATGGTAAAAAGAAATATTGTAAATTGGTCAATATTAGAGTTAGAAACATAACTAAGCTTGTAGATAATTTTCAGTTTCAATTTATTTATTGCAAAATCACATATTGTGTATGTTTTTTACTAAGCAGCAAATATTTTATTTGCTTTTGTGATTGATGAGTGAGAAAATATCATGTTAATATTAGAAAGAAAAATAAGAGTATAATAAGTTGACCAATTTTAAAGTTAGGTTATTCACGAGACAAATTTGTAGATAATTTCTAGATGTAATTTATTTTTTACACCGAACATGTACTTGCACTTTGAAAACT
This sequence comes from Diploeciton nevermanni, assembly GCA_027575565.1. Lineage (NCBI taxonomy): Eukaryota > Metazoa > Arthropoda > Insecta > Coleoptera > Staphylinidae > Diploeciton > Diploeciton nevermanni. Next base: position 33,328 of record JAODIE010019009.1, read on the forward strand.
CGACAGCACACATTTTGTAAGCATGAGCTGCTAGTAGGCACAAGTAGAAAAGAAAATACAGCACTAAGTACAACGAAAAACACCTTCAAAAAGAAAATCGGTTTATAAATATACATCATAATGCACTTAGCACTCGCCGAATAGCACACTGAATTTCCATCCAAACATATTTTCCGTTTTTACTATCGATTTACCTCCTCACAAATCCCACCAATTTCAATTTAGTCGCTGTTTATGCAGTGTTTATACTACCTCAGCCTCCGGCACGCAAACCACATTCACCCCATTATGCACCCAAATAACGAGTGTTTTCTTTCACCTTTATCAATATCTAACCGATCACCCAACTCCCTGTGTGTATTCAAAATTTTTTCTTTGCAGCAACACGATATGCTTTCTATTCGCTCGTTTTTTCACTATCACAAGTGATCCATTACTTGTAACAAAGATTTGCCTCTGTGTGCCTAATGGCACCTTCAACTACCTTAACTTACGGAAAGTGTGGGTATATAAGAGTGTTGCGAAGGTAACTAACGACTGACAGCCGCATTGTTATACTTCTCGTACTCATATTTATCGGGACCATCAGCGGCGTGAATTATGCATGAACGTATTACTTTTCTCACTAACTCTATCGCTATTTTATGTGTCGTAAAATGGTGCCAATCAAGTGAACTAATACGGCGTTTATAGAAAAGTGGAAACTTACTGTTTTATTTGCTCAGAGAAAGTGGGAAAACCAAGGCGAGAAGGAATTAAAGGTTAAGTGGAATTCCTCTCTAGGCGAGTGTTTTAGTGGATATTTTGGTTGGGAGGAAATAGGATGAATTGAATTTGATGATGTACGGTGTGCTATAATACCTGCGGTTTGCATCAATTGCGAATTAAATTTGATAGACAATTATTATTTAGTAACTTATTAGTAACTTTTTGAACCAGAAATTATTAGAATAAACACTGGCATTAGTTACAAGGCGTCGCCGGTAAGTAAAAAACTATTTATTTTAATAAATTGAAGAGGATTTCAATTATAATCAATTTCAACAATTCTGTGATTTGTTATTTATTACTTTGGATTTTGTAATTGATATAAATTTCTTTTAAATTTGTTTAGAACCTTAGTACTACCTGTCAATAATAGAGGGTGATGCAATCAAATTATTTTAACAGAATTTTTATCTGTTTAATTTCAAGCAGTTTTTTTACAATAATTATGTTGTTTGTATTTTTTAAAAACTAATTTTTAATGCTATATTGAATAGTTTAACAGCTATCTCTACAAATAAGAAAATTTTCTTCTTTGGATTGCAGATTTCAAAAATTTCTTGCAAAGCAACTTATATCTGTTAATACAATATTATAACAAATTAAAATAATTTTCTGGTAAATTACGCTTTATTTCCAACAAAAAAAATACGAATTATTCAGTGCAGTTCATTTGTTTTGTATCCTCTAACAAATTCTCCCTTCTGCCAGCTGATTTTCTTTCTTTTACTTCTATTGAATAAACAAACGCAAATTGAAAGCAAAAATACCCCTCAATTCTCTCACTAAAGCTGAATGCCGGACGATGACAAAGAGAAACACTCTCGTTGTCTACCATGCAAGTCAAATTGCCCGGAATGTCAAATCCTTACTGCACACCGCAATTCTACCAAATTCATGCTGCCCACTCTACCCATTTCAAAGATACCAAGCCTCAGCGGTCTCCACATTTTCAACACTATTTGCCTTACTCTTGACCCCTTAAATTCCTATTTCTTTTTGAAATTTGCCAACATATGGTGTTTGGAAAATAATTATCAGTTCTCTAGTATTTTAAGCGCTTCCCGCTGGAAATGACAACAGAATGTAACAAAAGCACAAAAACTTGGAATTTTGGGGACTGGATTTATGAATCCGACACGGAATTCGAAATGTTGTTACACGCACCGGGCGAGTTGCTACTAATCCGACAGCTTTGGTGATGCTGCATCGTGGGCTAGTTGGGACGATCTAACAATCCGAAACGCAATGTAAATATCACGCCACCCTCGGCGGTGGCGTGACGTAAAGCCGAATGGCAAACGGACGGCGCTGGAAAAACATTGATACTGCCAAGTTTGGCGGTTGGTGAGGTAGAGATGATGTAAGACACAGTGAAGCAAGAATAGTTTTAAATGAATATATCATATATGTGATTGATCTGAATCAATAATACTTTGATAAAACATGAGTTTTTCACATTAAACTATTCGTTCAACCAAATAAACACAAACAAATAATAGCTCCATGTTTTCTCTATAATCTGAGAAAAAGATACAATTGATATCCTATAGGAATGAAAAGTTCCCAAAGTTCCTATTTTAATATGTTATAGTTTTGGCCGTTTCTTGTTTACACCTGTACTCCCAGCAGCTATTTTCATGTTGAAATACCTGATCTACTAGTAAATGTAGTAAACTAAACATCAGCAATCAATTTATAACTTTAAAATAACCACTTCCGTTAACGTCAACATAAGTACCCACTACTTTAATAAATGAACAAAGTTTATTTTAATAAAACCCAAGGATGACATCTGCAACTTTTCCACCACCTCGACCTAACAATTCAACACAACTCCCAACACAGCAATATTATGTATAACGACGCAATGTTGACTCGGTGCGGAATGGCGTACGCAGTAAGCAGACAATTGCGGTACAATTAAGTCGCCGTGTTGCATCTTCCTCTCTTTGGTATGACGCTCGCACCGCTGAACATGTCTGTTGATAAAGCGATGAAATGCACTTTTGTTGTTCGTCGTCCTGCTTTTCTTCGTAACTAAGTGCGTTTGCATGCAAGGTGCACATGAATGATGCGCTTCATTACAAGTGCGACTTTTTCATTTGGTGAGCGTTTGTTGTTAAATTGTTGCTTGTTATGGTTCTTACTTACCTACGAGCTGCACTAGCTAGCGAGGAATATACAAAGAGAGAAGTGAAATGTCACTTCATGGAATATAAGAGAGGTCAATGGAAGATTGTGAACAACAAGATAAAAGTTAAGATGGTTTTTAAAGATGTTGCTTTATTTGCGATACTTTTATTGCTTGAATACAATAGAACTAATTTTTGAGTGTAGTATATTTTAATTTGAAGATATTTCTTTATTAAGATGTTAGTATCATATAATGATAAACTCTTATTAGTACAACTTTTTACAACTCAAGTTAATACAACTAATTTTTGCAATGGAATCGTTATTCTAATGCAAATATAAGTAAACTTTATATTAAAATGTATGTAACTTTGCATACATTCTGGTATACTGTTTCTTTTCTTTTTACTTTTGTTTCAATTTAGACGAATTTAACGAACGAGAGAAGTAAACTGTAAATTTTACTTGTCAATTAATGACTGATATTAACGCTCATCCTTACCACTTAAAACTGTACAAACACAGTAAAAGTATCTTAAAATAAAGTTGGAATTTGTTTATTATGGTTATTCATGAGAATTAAATGTGCACAAAGTGTTTCCAGAGCTTTATAAAATATAAAATGATCTGTTTTAATGCCAAAACGTCTAATTAAATAAAAATTTATTTATTTAGCAGTCAAAAGGTTCTTCAATATAGTATACGTTAAATAATTTTTACGATTTGCATTTAAAACACATTCGAAATGACTTTACCCAAAAAATATTTATTTATTAAGGTTATGCATTTCTCTTTATTAATCTCAAAGGACGTACCGTTTTTTATATTTATCTTCTTTTGCCTTTTCCATAATTCTTCATGCCACCATTCTTTTACGATTCTTTTTTATTTGCTTTTGAACAAACGCTGTGAATAATAACGATTTCTAGATTTAAACGGTAAGATTTACCATTTACCACAGAACCGGTGAATTTCCCGGTGAATACCTAAAATCAGTCTTATTGCGTGCAACTAAGTTGATCGGGTTTCTATTGGTTGCCGGCGCTTGATGGAAGGATGAAAATTCACTAATAGCACACGTTTACCATCATCTCCGCGTTGCCGTGGTTTTCCTCTTTTTATTCTTATTTTCAGTGCTGGCGACGAGACGCGGTTGACTTTTCAAATTAAACGCCGTGAACGCAATGCCATCGGAATGTGTCCAATAAACTGTGTAATTGGAGATTAGAATGACAGTTCAGGCGTAACGAAAGATAAAAAATCGACAATGTCAAGAAAAAAGGATCAAGTGAAATTGTAATTAAAGAGCTGATGTTTTGATATGCATGTAGAGTATGGAGGAACTAACTTGGTAGTAGAGTGTCTATAAGTTGGAAATACTCTGTGCAGTGTGCGATGAGCTGGGCAGTTTTTTTAGCAGCGATTATCTAAGCATTTGAAGGTCTCTGCCGCCACTAATGCGAATTTTCCTCCATGCGCGCATATCGGTGGAATTTCCCGGGCGCGTTCAGCTGGAAGATGAATACTCGCAGGCTGCGTGTTACGTTCACAGTCTGCCGACAATCGTAGATTTTCGCACGCGTGAAGCTGAAGGACGCGACAGCAGGCGAAGAAAAGCGGCTGAGATGCGCAATGAAATGAATATTAAGGAGTAATTTAAAGTTTTAATGTGAATACTTGTTATTTGCGAGCGTGGCGTTATGTGTGCAGGAGAACGCAAGGCGTTAGGGCTAAAATGGAATAAGGAAAAGGATTTAGTGTGGTTAATAAAGCAATGATTGTAAACGCTGTATTTATGATAAAATCGCCTAATAGTAATTTGATTAATTATTAAATATTAAAGTATTTAATTATCTTGATACTTAAACATTAAGTGGTTGATTAATTTATTTTTATTTTATTATTATTTATTTATTATCTCAATTTTAGGTTGTAAATGTTTTGACTAATGCAGTAGAATTATAACATTTCGTTGATATTCTTATAAAATTGTAGATATAAATGTATTTTATTAAAATTATTACACCGTAGAACAGAAAATTTACGATTCAAATGGCATTAAGGGCATTCGATCAATCAAGATTTTCCAAAAAAACGGGTTTTTCAAAACTTTCAAACCAACAATAATTTTGCTTTTAAATTTTGATTTAATTGTTTGACCGAATTTTGGTTGCAATTTGATACATTGTCCGATAACTTCGGTCATTATTGTTAGATCATTTAGCTGTCTAGAATAACAATTTGTAAACAAATATTGAAGAAATGTGTGATTTGTTTATCTTTATCCGAAGTTATAAGTTCTCAAAGTAAATTTATGAGAAAAAGTACAGACGCTGATTTAAACGCATATTAAGAACAAATATATACTTGGAGTGAAATGAAAATATGTTCAATCGATTGAGTATGAGTTGCTCAATACGACATTAGTATTCGCATTTAGTTTTTGAAGAAGAATTTTTTAGTCGAAAAACTAAAACTTGATTTTTATTTCTTTTTGGAATAATATTATTGGTTTAACATTGCAATTTGACAATTTTCATGTTGGGATACAAAGATTATTTCAGGAATATTTTAATAGCAAATAAAACTGATGATAAGTTTAATTATTATGAAAGGATAATATTATACTAATAGATATTTAGTGAATTGTTGATTGTGTTTAGTTAACATTTATTATCTTCTTCTTCTTACTTCGTTACCGCCTCGCTGCCTGCGGTTAGGCTTACAGCCTGTATTTCGTCCCGTTATATGTTATATACACTATTCGGGGTACCGTGCGCATATGAAGATAACCCAGGGGCAGGTTGCGAGCCTCACCCAAGGGCGACGAATACTTCTCGACAGTCAAAGTTGTCAGTATGACTACTGCCGGAGCGAGTAGTGTTATTGAACCTACTGGGAATCGAACCCCCAGGACCTCTTGTGTCGTAGGCAGTGATCGTACGAGTTGGGTTACTACGCTCCCTTTTACATTTATTATGTTGATATAAATTAGTAAAATAGGCAAAAACGCAGAGGCCAAACAAAACAAGTTCAATAGGCCGAACGCTCAAAAGATGGAAAGATTCGTGGTCATCAGCATTAGAGGAGGACTAGGCTAATTAAACCTTTATTCAACAGGATTGAATCCTATTAAAAAGTTTGAGGAAGAGGAGGAGGAGGAGGATAATTAATATAGGATTTGAAATTACAAAATATAAACATGGTGAATTGATTTGAAGATACTAAACCTAAACTAAAAGATACTAATTTACTAGATAATGTGTTGTATTGGTTGCATACAGTTTGATGAAATCCGCAAATTCAATACAATAAAGAAATATCATTCCATTCCAATAAGCAAGAATGCGTAATAGTATGCTTCAAATAAATTTATTATGCATTTGGGTTCTAGCCAAATAATTTCGTTTTAAATGCTTGTCTCAACTAAGAAAACTCTTCATTAATTCCTTCCCGCGTGTCGTGTTGGTGGCATGCCTTAACCACCTCCGTGAAAAGCTCATCAAATTCATCTCTTCTCATGTTTAACGTGCCTTTGTCGCTCTTCTCGGAAATTATAAACGTATAAAATAGACAACGTATCTTTATATGTGCGATTTACACGCGCTTTTGGGCATTAATTTTTAATTTATATTGCACAGCGATCGTCAATAGCGCGCAGAGATAAAACGCGACAATGCGAAGAGGGCTTAAAAATCGGCGGCGGCGGCGTAGCCACATTCGTCGCGATGCGGCCGGCGACGCACGTTGTGTATTAAATTACCGGGCGGCCTGTGTGGTTTAATCGCGTCGTAAAAACCATTTCGGAATTCCGGCGCACGCAGCGGCCAAAGCGTGCAATTATCTTTGGGACATGCGAGCTGAGCACGAAAATGACTGGCATTTGCGCCATAAAATGCGCCGTGGAATACAGCCATTAATGGCACACGTGAATTTGGCAAAAATGGAAGTAATCAAACTAATTAATGCATCTGCTTATTACAAGTCTAGCGGAGAAGTTGAGAACAAAGAACCTAAATTGATGTAAATGTGACGACGGCACATATTTCATTTAGAATAAAACTAGATATCTAGAAATTTATTCCACAGGTATGTAATCGAAAAAATCAATTCGGATTGCTGATAAATTTATACTTGGCAATATAAATGAAGCCTAGTAACAGTATTTTCTAATTAAAAAATTAAATTTGAGGATGATTTAACGACATCTGAGTAAACAACTTTTAAAGCTAGATGAACATTGGTCAGGGAATCATGTTATTTTAGGTTAACTTCCAATAAAAACACAGATAACTCTTAAACTAATAAAAATATTTCAATTTTGTAAAAAGAATCCAAAACTAAAATTATTAATAAATTTGTTTTCAATTAACAGCTTACTAGTTGGTAATTTATTACACCTAAAAATTGCAATTGTATTTGCTGCTCAATGACACAAGACGATTCAAAACAGTTAAACAATTATTTCAATTAAGTGTACTTCAACCAATAGTTTTGAATAATATTAGCAATATCTTAAATTGAATATCTGTACTACAAGATGCAATTATTACCATTAACAAATGTTTTAACGTTTTACTACAAACAACCGCTAAAGTTGATTAGAATAGTTTTAATTTTAGGTTTTTCTTCTATTAAAATCTGAAATAACCTTTAAACAATATAAAATATATTAATTATGTAAAAGGATATGTCAAGAAATAGATTTGATAGGGAATTAATTTTTACGTTATTAACACTTGCTAAATATTAATTTGTACATTCTTCTGATGTTTTGTTACTTGGTTTAGAAATTAATCTTTAGAGTATTGTTGAGTGTGGTTACAAAGTGTTTAAGATTCATTATGTTGTTGATAACACTTTACTATAACACCTAATTTTAGTATCTTGGTAAAACGTTTTCGGCATATTGTCTTCTTCAGAATGATTGAAGAAGTATACTGAAGAAGGCAACATGCCGAAAACGTTCTTACCTAAAGACAAAAAGTAAGTGTGAAATTATATCAAAATAAATATTTAGTAGGTTTTCTAGTTTTATCTAAGTTTTATCAACCAAATGAAAATGCAACATTTTGTAACTACACTCAATAACATTTTTTATATTTGCATTAATATTCCTGGTTCACAGATTCACAAGATTGTCTCTGCATGTGCATGCATTCATTGAAATTAATGAGGTTTTCAATAAATACTTTGTAATGATATTACTATTATTGACAGAAGAATATCTGTAGTACAATATGAAATAAACCTTATTAAATTTCAATTAATCCTGCAATAGTTATGAGACTCTCTTCTATTTGAAAGAGTATGATTACACCTTGAATTCAACCTCTGGCCTTTCAGTTTTAAATTACGCAGCCAGTGCACAGAGAACAAACAAGCACTAATCAAGTATGCTAATTCGTTGTTTGTCAAATAAACATCGCCTTTGGTCTCATCAACAACGGCATTCGCTTCATTTCCATTCGTCCGTTGGCAGCGCTGCGCCGGTTTTAATTCATTAGGCCCTCGAAGGTCTTGGCCGGTAGTGAAAAAGTGTGCGTTGTTGCTGGTTGTTGCGGTGCCAGGTGAATTAGTCGTCCGTGCGATAAAAAGCGTGCCGGGTAATTGGAAACGAGGATAATTGCACGAAATAGGTTGGGCCAACATTAACCAATTAGAAAATTTACGACTGCGCACCGGTCACGACACGGCCAAAGAGGCAAAGAGTAACCAACGGGTAACGAGTTTGTTTAATTGTTTGCCTTGTTGCTATTGCGCGGTTTATTTTATTGCCATCATTGTAAATTTTAATTAAACAGGACCAGCTAACGCTAAACACACCCAAGTTGCTAAGAACGAAAGCAGAGCAAATAGCAAAATTCGCAATTGCCGGACTTAAATCAACTATAAACCAATATTGCTTTAAGAGCTCACATTAAACTGAAGTGTCTCGCAATTATAAAAGGATGGAAGTTGCAAGGAGCGTCTAACATTGCCATTGAGAAACTGAAAAGTGCAAAACGTGCACAAAAACATCCCCGGAATGAAGAGGACGTCAAAAACCGTTTGTTATGAAATGAATAATTCAATTATAAGCGGTTTGCTTAATTTCTCTCGTGCCTTACGACGGCGGGGAAGAATCCCAATGACGGCCCCAAATGAATGGATGAGGTACGCAAAGTGTGGATGGAAATCGAAATGAATAGGAAGGTGCGACGCGATTTCACTTTTAATCGGCTTTCCTGCTTCGATTCAGCCGGGAAGATGCTGGCATTGTTAAAATCGCAAAAGACAGGTGGGAAATTTCGCAAAGCGTCATAAATATTTATAAGGATAATAATAAATTAGCAGTGAGTGTTGAGATGATTTTCATTTCAAAACGAACCTAAATATTGTTGGATAATACAAATACATTTGACTCTTTGTTTAAAATGACAACTTCAATTGTTTTATAAAAACTATATTTTTTACAATTGCATTGGAAATGAAGAAAAAACAGATGGTTGTGGGAGATTGATACAATGAGCAACACGCCGTCTATGCGCAAGTAACGAAACTACTATCTTAAGTCAAAATTTTCAAAATCAATTCAAATCGTTCTATCTATAAGTAAAAGAACAATCTAATGATAATATATTTAGTACATACACAATCGTGCATACAATTAAAGTTATCGACCAACGATCCTTTAGCCATAGAAAAACAATAATTAATGAAATCCTTTTTTACATAATAATAATAATAATAATAGCATTAATAATAGTTATAATATTATAAGTCTTCAAGACTTAAAGAAGAATGGAAATTGGGAGATATCATTTTGGTGAACCCTTCGGTAGCTGTTTAATCGAAATGATTGAAGAACAGTTTTATTATTAGTCCGATATGCCTAGGTATCGCATATAATAAATAATCCGTAAGCTTTCATACTGAAGAAGGCAACATGCCGAAAACGTTTTAGAAATAAATTTTAAGTAAGGGTTATAGTGCAGTTTTTCAACATAATGGTTTTATTTTAGTTATCAAATACATGTTTGTGTTTGACATGTGACATGAATGACATGAATTATTAGATTATGTTTTAATTTGTAAATGATCCTACTTGCTTCTCGTTCGCTCACTTCTAATTACCGTTTTGCCATTTTTATGTACGAGTCATGTACATACATGCATAATCTAAAATAAGTCTATAACAGCTTTATAAATTATCATTGCCGTGACGATCGAGATTCTTTCATTTTCTTGAGATAAGCTCCGAAAAAATGCATGTTGTTTTTATATTTGTTAAATTGTTTTTGTGTGCTTTGTAAATAAAAGTATCTTTAAGTTTTCTACTGTTGACTGTGGTACTACATTCTAACAATCTAATGCTTAAGTGGAACGCATATAAGATAGGAACAATTTACATTTTAATCATAATGATAATAATATATTCTGTACATATACAATCTTACAATATAAGGCCATTGACCTATGGTCTTTCAGCCACATATTTTAATACTCTGTAGAAATACTTATGAGTTGTTGCTCATAGATTGATTTGATCGACTTGATGGCGGTCTTCGATATGCACGTCTCAAAATTAAAGTTAAATTTTACTATCTACACAGCAGCTTCTTTATTTGAAAATAGAATTTGTACGTGCATCATAGGTGCATTCATAAAACTTCATAACTTCATTTACCGTCGAGGATTGCATGCGGTTGCGACATTCACTCTGTCGCTTCATCGTGCGCCTCGCATTGAGGCGGCTGGCACGTAGCAATCGTCTTTATATCTTTCAGTCATATCGTTGATATCGGAAATATTTATCACTTAAATTACATTTTGCGTTTGCATGCACGTGTTGCATATTCGACGAAATTAATCATGTTAGACTTAGCACAGGTTTTAAAGAATAGATTTATAGGCAACACACACTACAGTCAATGTTTCAAAGCTATCATCATCAAGATGGTTTGTATTGTAAGGTTCCATAATTGGTATGAAATAATTTTTAGTATTGTTCTTGCAATGGCAGCACAATTAATATGATCGCATTCATAGCAATGAACAAGATTTTTATAACAAGAGAATATAATTGTATCGATATTTTTTGATTGCAAACCATTGACAGTTGACGTTAATCAGAAAGGATGTCTTCTTAAAAAATAACTTGATTGATCTTGATTGACAAGAACAAATATATAGGCAACACTCACCCAGCAGCAAATAGACCCAAACCAATTTTTTAAAATTTGTATCGTTTAAAAAAGGATTTACATTGAAATACTAAGTATTTCGTACTATAAAAATTAGGGCTTAAGCTGTTTTTTGAAAAAACTTGTAACTCTAGAACAATATCTTCTAGATTTATTTAAATATATTTAAATAAAATAACCACCTTATATTGATTTTCCAACCTCGTCAACGTTATTCTTTCACCAGACGAAAACTCTATTTATCTTAAGTAAAGCTACATTGTTGTTGGGACTTGCTAGCTAGGCATTTGGCTTCATTTGATTCCATTTGCTTTAATTCCTCTCACTGCACACATTGATATATCGTTCATCGTCGCCAAAGCTACTTCGCTCGGTGCAGTGAACGCAATTAATAAAAACGACGCAGCACCGAATGCGCATTGTGTGACACCCCAAACGCTTTAATAGTATTTGCTCTTATCTCTCAGCGCACAAGGATGAACAAAGCCATTCACCTTCAATAACAACAAGCGATTCTTGCTGCTGAAGCCATGACATCTATGTTAACTTAAGCCACAAACTGTCCGCACGCTGCATTTGCATCGCAAGCTTTTAATTTCATTAAAATATACAAACTAACGAATGAAAAAATAATCACGCATACGCATATATTAGACTTAAATATAGCCTGCAAGTGAATAATATTAGGAAAATGACGGTCTGTCATGCTGAGGCTTGCTAAAATATGAGCGAAATAAATCAGCGTCTGAAGCGCTTTTAATAAATACGAGTAATGCGTGCAAATATGCACAAGCTGCAACTATTTGCGTCTTAGTGCGCTTGAATAAGTAATAAATATATAAATAATCAACTACAGCTCGGGTGCAGCTGAGACACTAGTCGGTAGGAATCGCGGCCTTAAAACCGCTGTCGGTGATTAATTGCGCCAACATGCTGTGGCATGGCGCTCGTAAATTGCGCATTTTTCCGCTGATAATTCGCCTGCATTCAATTAGTGGCTGGCAATACGCTACTCCGTATTTAGTTATTCAATCAAATTTATTATTATTACATGCGCTTCGATTGGGGATTCTGAATGTGTAATTTATAGACGAAGCAGCGTGATAATCTGGAAATGCTCTTATTAATGGTTATCCACTTGAAACGAATGTAAATCTGTTTAGAGTTGTTCCTTTTGCTTAATTAATTTGACTTTGAGTAAATGACTTACTGCATTGAATATATAATAGAAGTAAAATGTAGGAAAACCGTTAACCGTAACACCGCAATTAATTAATAATTAGCAATTTGTCATCATTAGCCAGAAAACTAAAGCAAGATTAGAATTAATGTCAAAACGAATTAAAACTAGTTTGTAATTCCTAAAATTGTTATTCAAAATTATTGTAAAGGGCTAAGTCTTTAGCTTAATAATTATGTTATATCTAATTAGTCAAGTAACAGCACACTTATTTTGCAAAATAATTAGTGACTTCTATAGCTAAGAATCAATTCTTAAACAAATAAAATAAACTATTGTTTAAATTATTGTTGCGCCATCTTTCTTGGAGAAACTGAACTAATTCCTCAAACAAATTTTTAAATCGATTTCAAAATAAATTGCTTTTTATAAAAATGTGCTACTTATTAGCAAAGCATAAAGATAATTTGGTAATTATGAAATTGCTGTTGATTATTGCAAGGGTCATATGTTTATAATTATGTAATCGTTCCTAGAGTTTCTTGTTCTAGTTAATTTTTAGTAAATGATTTTGATTTAACTCATTTACCAAACCGAATATTATTAATAAGACACAAGTAAGAGAAGCAACTGAGCATAGCACAACAATAAATTATTAAGTTATGGAACAATATCATTGCTTAAAAAGTGATGAGTCATTTATTATTTCTTTCTAATTTCTTCATCTATGTTGTTGTTGTTTTAAAATTAAACACCTAATAAATGGAAACATTTCATAAATTTTATCATTATATACACTATGTTGTGAGGACTACCCGAAAACAAGATGGATTAAATTCTCTCCACATTTTGCCAGCATAAACATAAATCTGCCATTTGTAAATTTAAGTATTCCTGTTGTTATTCTCCTTCGCTTATTCTAAATACTTTTTCAAATATTTAAAAAAGAACTCCTCTGCGTCCTTATGAAGTAGACGTACAAAATTCACAAAGTGTGCACCACGTGCGAAACCCTAACCTTAAAGTTTGCTAATTGCATGAACCTCGCTGCAAGTGAACTCAGTTACACTTTGCTCTCAAAGTATCCAACTTGTGTTCAGATATTAGATGTGAAAAGTGCGCGAGATGCTTTAAATTAAGTAGCCCGAAGGAATAATCATCCTTGCGCAATTAGACCTGAAATCTAATATTAGGTTTACGTTTAATGCGCAACGATACTTCCCAGTTGTCTGGAAAGTGAGTGCGAGTTGTAAGAATGGAGACAAACTATGCCCGGATGGAAATTGAGCTGGCGTGCAAAAAGTAATGCGCTAAATGATGGAAAAACTTTGCAAAGTCGTTTAATTTTACGCCAGAGCTCGACTTTAGACGTGGTCTATCTAAATGCTTGCCATTATATCATAACTGGTGATGAATGAGAGAATGTTAAGTCGGCAACCTAGCAAAAGTTGAACGACGTGGGAGTATAATCGAAAAAGTTGGAAAAATCTCATTGCTGGTAGAATGGAAATGAAGGCGTATTTGGGGATATTGTTATGTACAAGAGAAATTAAGAAGTTACATTTTGCCTTCTTTTCTTATGAAGAAAAAAATGAAAAATTTTGTGAGAAAAGTCAATAACTAGGAAACTGGGAAGACATAAGATGATGTATCAAATAGCATTTTATAGTATATTCAGTTGACTTTCTATTTTAGTTGTTTGTAGTCACAGAACGGCAAAAACGCAGAATTTTTCGAAACATGGACTACTCTCTTGTTTAATGTTACATAAGTTGTTGTCAAAAATATAAATCTATGTGTTTTTTATCAGTTTGTAGAAAAAATAATAAATTACAAAATAAAGTATAACTTTTTAAATTGAGAGATTATTTACTACTCTAAAATTGCTATAAACAAATAAAATTATGGTTTCTCAAATTTAATGATATTAAAGAAATTTCCAACTGAATATCTACAATTAGGGAAAATACGTTGTAAATGTATAATAAATATTGTTTTTGGTTATTTGTCTTTGTTGTCAAACATAACTTTACTAATTACAAAATTACTAATAAAAATGAGACATTTTGAGGTAACAATAAAACTGTTTACTAAACATCCAAACCTTTTAACATCTATCGAAGAGTTCTTCAGAGAGAACCCATCCAATTTCTACACTTCCTAAGTCCTCAAGAACCGCTAATATCACACATTCGAAAATTTCCTCACAATTGCAAAAAAAATTTTATGATAAGTATTATTGTTTTCATTTTATTTTGTTGATATTTTATAAAGAAAGATTTCATTAATTACTGTTTTTCTATGGCTAAAGGTCCGTTAGTCGATGGCCTTGTATATGTATGATTGTATATGTACAAAATATATTATTATTTTCCTTGTCTTGTCTTTTGCAATACCCTGTATGTATATTTTTTAAATCAAGTTGAAGCAGAGTTTTAAAAAGTAAAATTTATTTATTTTACTAAAAGTCTTTATAAAACTATGAGTAAGCAACACTCGAAAATTTAAAGGGAGAATTTAGAATTAAATAAAAACGTGTTGTATCCACCTAGAAACTCCTGTATTCTCATATTCGCTTTGTTTTAATACAAAATTTAATAACAACCTCTGCGGATCTAAGGATGTAATAACAGAAAGTGAGGTCGCAATCCTAGCAGGCAGTTGGTACGTTTGTAGAAGGAATATTAAATGTAAATGTGCACGAAAATGTATGTAAACATCGCAAAACGTATTTACGCGTGAATGCACTGTGCTGCTGAAATGACCGAAACTAACATACAATCATTTTCGTTCTTTCACTCCACACTTCTTTAGGTTTTAAATTCATGAATAAATCTAGCAATAATCTAATGTGCTGTTTATTCGTCTATTCACACAAAGCACCAGTGGAAATATGACGCGTTAATGCTTAATCTTTTGTAATGCTTCTATCACTACTTGGCACAATTCGCAATGTGAAGTACAAATTATTGAAGACTGCAACTCAAGGAAGCAGTGGTATTCAAACCCTTTAGTGAGATATTTTAAGTGTTTACAAGATTGACAAGTAGGCTGAAGTATAGTACGTCATTCAAGGTCAGGATTGACGCCACTAACCCGATGACAGTCGTTACATATTGCCATCTATTGATGTCTAATTCAACGAGACAACATATAGTAATTTTCATAATTATGAATTAACAGCTTGGTTAACTTGCAACTGTTGCCCACTAACTGAAACTTTCAAATTAGATTCAAAAAAACACATGCGCAATTTTAAGGATCTCCATACCTATTATTCCTTTTACGCCAACCCCCAGTTTTTAAATCGGACAATATGTACTTAGCCATCAAAGAAACATCCAAATGTAAACTCAAGTTGAAAAACCCAAGACTACCTGATGAACATACCCAATCACACTTCCATGCAATTCATAAATCCATACGACTAATCATATAGTCTGCAAGATACTCATCCCCGATACAAGAAACTGCTGACCACCACCACCACAACCAAAAAGTTATATCAAAGCGAATAAAATATTAAATATACTGAAGCAAGCAGAAAACGTTCTACAAATCAATATTATTACATAATATTTAATATTTACTTCGTGTCTACACTCAACGAAACTGTAATTTTTATAATTTTCATCTAATACAAGGTTTTGAAAAACAATTAGTGATTTTTATAGTTAAATATCAATTCTTAACTCATGAATTGAGAAACGAGATCAATTCTGCAGCAAATTTTCAAATTTGTTTCAAAATAAGCGCACTTCTCATGAATAAACAAAGCATAGATATAATAACCGTGACTGATTGTTAAAAATTTTACATTACATTTCCTTCTTCACGATGGCATTGTCTTAGTTTGGAGACTGCTGCATCGGAGGTATATGATGGTTAATAACATTTGCTCCGGTGCCTCGGCTATTCGAGCAGTTAAAGCAGCTAAACGCTCTGAATAAATCACACGCGCCATAAATCGCCTACGCACTGAGCTTCATATTCGTCGTGAGGACTTCATAATGCCATCATTTGCAATGTCTATCTGTGTCCAGCCGCCGCCGCCGCGAGAGTGACGGACGACGCTGGAGACAATAAAACCGCCTGCGTAATAATTCACTCGATTCGCGAGCATTGTCTGATGGTGCGCACATTGTTGCGCAGCCTGCAACTTATTAATTATTTATATGCTGGATTTGTATGTGCCTTCGATGGCTTCCAACGCTTCACGACCCACGGCTGTCTTGCACGAGGCGAATCCATGACGTTTATGACCCTAACATTTATGGATTATTAATGTCAAAAAGTACGATTAAGGTGAACAATTAGGATGAGATAAATTGTTAATTTTGTTTTGAATCTTGCGTTGTTTATATGAGAATTTAATGATGCACTTGGAGGTATCTTTCATTAGAATAAAGTGAAATGTAGGTTAGCTAGATTAATTAATCTCTATATTATAGCATTATTATTATTATTGATTTTTATACATTTCGTGGATTTGAGTCAAAAGTTATTCTAGGATTAAAAGTATGAAGAAACATTATGTTGAGAAGATTTCACTTGTTCGGCATGTTGCCTTGTTCAGTATGGGAGTAATTTATGATTATTTCTAATTTAGAAAATTACACATCAAAATTGGATACAGGACAAACAACAAGATATTCGAGAAACTCAATAACTCATTAAATTCTCTAAACATCCATAAATCCAGCGGTATTTACAAGTTAATTTGCAACTCCTGTCCATTCATTTACATAGGAAAAAACAATAGAAACTTTCAAATTCGGCACAAAGAACTCTAGCGCTTAGGTCACACGTAGGTAACAACATAGATACAATACTAACAATATTACAAAGAGATAATAAACATTTAGATATTAAAAAGAATCTTTACACTCCTTATCCTTATTAGACTCCCATCTTTAAATCCTTAACACTAGTCTCCGAATTCTCAAAATACCCATCCCCAACAGAGGAAACTGCCGACCAATCCCACCGACTCAATAGTCCCATATCAGAAATAATTATAAATTATTTAATTTTAAAACTGATGGTTGGCCAAAAGAAAATAATAGGGTTGGGAATCTCTGAGGACGCACATATTTGCTTTTAGTTTATAGATGTTTGATGGATTTAGTAGGTTATTGTTTGTTTTCTGAATATTTTTGTTAGTTTGTATAATATATATAATTGTCGGTGTAGGTTAGGTTAAGTATTTTGTTCTTCCGATTCTCGATAAAAGAAACAGCCATTCGATCTTTCCAATCAAAAAAAAGTATTATATAAAATAAAGTACAAAATTTACTCATACTGAAGAAGTAACAAGTTTAAAACGTCCCACATATTAATATTTAGCAAATGTTATGAATAAGTTTCATTCACATAATGCATATTAAACACTTTGTATGTACATTTAACGATATTCTAAATTATTTATTTTCCTCAAAAATAGTGCATAAAATTGCTTCTTCATACCTAATTGCTATTTTAACTTACTAAATATTATCCAAATTTAATGCATACGTCATTTAATCTATAAATTATTTTAAAACATCAACATTATGTCTTTTTAGAAGACAAATAACACAAGCTATATTAACTATAATAAACTACAATTTAATTTACAACTAGCACAACTACCAGTTTATTAAATATATCAATGAACATACTGCAGAATTTTACGCATGAAATATGTCTAGTTAGTTGCATACATTACATAGTTCATGTTGAAATCTTTTCTCTTTGTTTATGTTAGCATCCAAAGCTTTGATTCCAACTTGATTCAAAAACCAGATTGCATTGAAAGAATGTGTCTGCTTGTGCCTCCCCGTTGACACAGTGAGAGAGGGTGAAAGCCAAATGAACTTGACTGACAGATATTTATTAGTTCGTTCTGTGATCCTGTCACAATGCACACACAGCACGCTGACGGAAAGTAAATTTCACTTATTTACAAAACTACACTATGTGTCAGGGAGCTGTCAAATAAAATCAATATAGTAGTACTTTAACACCCTAACTGTGTGTGACCAACAATTTCAACACATGGGTTAATATGGACACATTGAGTGGTACTGAGGTGTTGTAGAAATAGATTTTTTTTTAAACAAGCATACTGGGTGTTTCTTAACATGCACCAAAACTAGTTATTCTAGATTTTGAAAACAAATTATTTATAACTGATTTAAACTAATATAGAAACTTTGTGTTAGATAATATTCTTACTTTATTATGTTGATAAAACACTTACTTTTAGTCACTTGGTAAAACGTTTTCGTCACGTTGCTTTCTTCAGTATAAGTAGATGTTGTACTTTGTTTTATATAGTACTTGTCTTTGATTGGAATGATTAAATGAGAGTGGTCCGCTGTTTCTTTTGTCGAAGATATGAAGTTTGAGAATTATGTAAGACTCTCTTATGTAACCAAATACCTAACCTACACCAACAATCTTATTTTAGTAGGTAATTTTATAAGCACTTTTGTTGGAATCACTTTGTTTATTATTTTGATTCACTCATTTAAATATATCACATGGTGCAAATAAGATGTTAGTCATGCCATCATCCGAATGTCATCATTTCAGCAATGCCTCACATGCTTTCCTTTTTTGTTTCTTTGTTGTTCCACCCGCAACACTTGTACATCAACACAACCGAAAGCTCACGCAACATAATGAGATTTCCTTTGTCAGAAAAAGTAAATAAATACCGACGCATCAATCTTCAAGCTTACTCAAGCTCCCTGAACAGTATCACCTTCAACATCAATTTCATTCCTCCCTTCTTCTGCTGCCACTGCCGCCCTCTTACGCGTGGTTTTCCACTTTGTGCACGCCGTCAAACATAGTTTAAATTATGTTGGCGCATATTTTCGCCGCCGCCAGCAAATTGCCAAAATTTCGACGTTCCACTGACATTTTACAAGTTGCATACACATACACAGCAAGAAGAAGACTTTCTTCTTAGACAAGTCGAATGGCGTAATGTTTCATCATTTTTATATGCACACGTCGGTTATTTTTATTATTTTAATATTTCATCTTTGGCGGAATATAAAGTTTCTTGCCTGCAGATAGAGCATTTGGGATGTGGCGTTATTTATTCACAATCCGTTAGGAAAATAATAATTATTTAGTGGTCAGCGTGCGAGAGCGTCTTGTGGAATATTAAATAAATAAATATTGTGATGCTGTAAAGATATCGAATGTCGGCTATAAAAAGCATAAATTATCCGTGGTGGGCACGTACTTGAAGGATACGTTCATGATGCGCGCATAGTCAAAATGATATACAGGATGGTTAAAAAGTGCCTGAAAGAAAGCGTTTAGCAAACGTAATAACCAAATAATTTCAGAGGAACATACACCAAATAACAATAAGGTTATTCAATGAATAAATTGTAAAACACATTCACAATGTGCTTAACGATTGGCAACATTATATTAGTATGAATACATTAATATCATAGATATCAAATTTAGAAAAAGAAATAAATTTAAACTACCTTCCTTAAATTATACCGTTTCAATTAATTATATTCAAGGTGTTTTAAGAATTTGAATAGAATAACTATTAATTTAAACCAACAACCTAAAATTTGTTTGTCATAATTTACAATTTTTAAGTAGCAGACACATCTATACAGTGTTAAATTACACATATTATTTTAAAATAAAATAAAACAAATGAATAACTAAAGATCCAAATCAAACATTAACCATTTCTAATTCTCAAATTAATTAATTAAATAAATATATCAGAATGTTCAAAATCAAAATATGAATTTAAATAAATAAGAATAACATAAAATAAGTAACTGTTTGAATTTATTTAATATAAATATAAACTTTGTAATGTTAAAATATATATACAAGATAATTAAATTGTCATCTAATTGTCACACAAACTGTATTTGTAGCTACATTTGCGCCTTTAGAAACCTTAATTAGTGTTAGATCTAAAAGTTAATTCTGGTTAAAATTGTATTCTACTATATTTATATACAATGTGTTTAGAATTTTAAAAATCAAGAAACATAATTTTTCTTCTACAATATCTTGCCGTAAAATATTGGACATCTACCTTGGTAACATATTACAAATTTATTACCCGATCACGTTTTGCGATATTCTGCATCATTTTTGACATTCCGAATTTATCCGCCGCCCATTTCGCAGATGCCTTGCATATTTCACGTCGATCATACGCAAACGACGCAAATGCACGAAACTGCCGTCAACTCGCATCGTCGATATTAAACTGCATCTAATTTATATTAGGCTGGCATGCAAATATTGAAAATGTGCCTCATTCCAGCTTGCTCTATATTTTGTATCTACTCACTTGAATCGTTCCAGTCATATATTAATAAATAGTCCTGGGGAAGTTGTAATTGCAAGCTTATTTTTTTTTGACTACATTAGCAATACTATTCTATAATATTCTCTAGGGAAAATAATATTTAAATCCAAACAAAACAACAGATTTGACACAATTTTTTGTATGCCATGTGATTTGTTGGTTGCATATGCACTTAGGACATTTTGAAATGTTTTATTCTTACATAATTAAAATATGTAGTTCTAAGTAGTTGAATTTAATGTCAAAGTTTAAGAAGTAATTGATCATCATGCAGGTTAAATTACTTTTTCAGCTTGACTATTAAGTAATAAGTAGTCTAGTTGAACCCAGTTAAAGATAAAGAATAATTAATCTTCTTGGTTAGGTATGTGATGTACTGAAGGATATTTGATAAAATATTAGAGTCTACACTGTTTCATTTGAACTTAGAGGTTATCTTAATAACTACTAAACTACTAAAAAGTCGTAAAAATATGTTTCAAATTGCATTTGATAGCTTATATTATTGGCCAACTATCTAAATGTTAAAATCTATAGAGTATTCAAAAAAGCAACTTAAAATAATAACTGCTTAAAACTTGTTATTTTATTTGATATAAATCTTTACTTAAAATGTGTTTATTTTATTTTCTTACAGCAACATATCTCAATTCCTAATGAGTAAAATGAGTATTTTAGTTTTGTTTCTTTTCATGTTTCCCGACTCTATTTGATCAATTTCAAACGTCTGTCAGCATTAGTAAACTATCCGGGGCTCGCAATGATGAATGTCCTGCACATGTAAAACACATGAGTACGTACTTGATTTAACTTTTGCTTGGCCTCTCTTCGCTGCAGCTGGCCAGCGCGGACAAATTCGACGCTGAGCATCATTTATCATTTTACGCGGTTTTCTTGCCCGTTTTCGATGAATATCTATATTTACTGCCCGCCCGCCTTTTGTCCGTCGGCTCGAGACTGTTGATGAATGACCATTGGCTAATTGAAACATGATTACTTACCTAAAGAAGCGACCAACTAGCTGTTTCGTATTCAATTATGAGCATTGATCCAAGATTGTACACAAAACCAAAAGAGAAACAATCTTGCTTATTGGGTAGAATTAGACTAAGATTGTAAATGTATTATTATATTGATAAGATTTTAGTTTAACACTTACTAATATTTACTTCTTATAACGTATTTGGCCTGTTGCTAAGTGTAGTAAGTGCTATAGTAAAATTTTATAAACATAATGAATATTAATCATTCAACAAAATGTATTATTAAAAATTGAAAAGTTTAAGAAGTTTTATTTTTTATTCATTATTTATATCTGGGATATGTGAAATTATTGCAGCGTTTATATTGTTGCTGTAATTTGCTTAGTTTTTCTTGCAGTTCAAGAAAATGTTTGCAACTAAATATATTGTTCCATGTGAAGCGTGCATAGAGAAAATATTGAAACAATTGTAGTCAATATTGTTAAACCAAACAATGCTACAACCACAAAGCAGATGATATCATTTTAAATGTTTTTAATAAACGTGTTGACAAATCACAGTTTATAAGGTATTAATTGCTGCTTGCCAGATAAAAAGTAAATAATTTGATTTTCAGTTTTTTTAAATTTATTAACAATCTGATAATTTTAAGAATTACTATTTTATTTTTTTAATTTACAGTTCAAAACTAATAGAAGAATAAATAATAATATATTTTGTTCATATACAAAGCCATCAAACAACAATTCTTCAGCGTTAAAAAAACAATATTTACATCATACTTTACAAAATAACAACATACTAATAATAATAGTTATAATAATATATTTTTTTAATTAGGTGTTCTTGAAGACTTTGAGTGCGTAAATTGAGAGGAATCTTTTTGGTAAACTTTTCGATAGCTATGTTAATAAAATTTTACTATAACACTTATTAAAATTCACTTGATAAAATGTTTTTGGCATGTTGCCTTCTTCAGTTATGGTTAAGTCATTTAGATTATGAATATTAAACACTTTATAACCACACTCAACAATACTCTTTGATAGCTGTTAAACGGTTGGGATGACTGAAGAACAGCTTTATTGTTAGCTTGTTATGTTTTATTTTAATTGCTATTAATTTAGTTACCCAATACATGTGTTTGAGATGTTGCCTTAAAGGTTATTAAGATGCCTTAAGGTGCTCGTCGTTCGCTCATTTCTAATTTCCGTTTAGCCGTTTTTGATACAAGAGTTATGCACATGCATGCATAATTTAAAATAGACAGCTTTATCATTGCTATTTGAATCCACTAGTATCTCTAAGTATTTTATTGTAGGATGTGGCCAGTAGAAAATTAGATTCGATTAAAAAAAAATTCTGAAATGGGCAAACAACGTAAAATTATTGTTATTCCATGGGTAAGTGTACGATTGTATATGTACAAAATATATTATTAATATAAAGAGTGTAAAACTCTAAAATAAATATGATGTAGCCGAAATTAACGCAGATCACTAATATGATTAACTAATATTTTTCGTCAAAGGACAATTAACCCATTAAAACAAATATACGTAATATTTTCATTTCTCTCAATATTATCATCATAGAAATTCCATTCATTGTTATTGTGTTTGTATCAATTAATAAAATAAATGGTAAAGTCACCCCGCACGTTCAAATGCATATGCTACTCTTAATGTTTCTATAATTCATCTGAGTAAAATACGGAATTATTTTACAAACACATAAACTCCAACCATCTGTACACTCACGCATTTATTTCTTTTCTTTCTAATTTATACGTCGTCTCTTCGGAATTCAATAGTCCCACCTCCTAAATGGCTTGTCTTTGGTACGCAATGACGAGCCACAAATTGGAATTGAACACAACCAACAAATTCATGTCGAAACAATGGTTGTAACCTAATATCCATCCAAAGCAAGTCATTAGGTATTTATAGCATTTACAAATTACAATTTCCTATCACATTTTACAACATGCACATAAAGCGGCTAATGCAATTTTAAAGTGATATATCATATATATCTTGGGGAATAAAAGCTAATGTATTTTAAATTATTATTGAAAATCAGAATAATAGGAGTAAAAATGAAGAAAAAGAATGATTGTAGGTGATAGAAATGAGATTGGTAAAAAGTTTTTCATAACTTATTGTAACGGTTTGTAAATTTTGGGTGCTTACTTTACCGAAAAATTAAAGCGTAATGCTCGAGGACGCGTGACTCTAAAAGAACGCATTCGTTTACGTTGTAAAGTGCTTTATTACTGTGTAACACATCCTATTTGACTTAACCTTATCCGAAACCACTGAAGGATGTCAGTGATGTAATTTATATTATAAATCGTTCTATCACAATTAGATCTAATTAATCATTGCTTTGCAATATAAACTTTTATCATCTTACTAATATTCTCTGCTTTTAATTGATTTTTATGACTTATCCTATACAAACTTTCTACGTAATGAAATTTTTGATTCGTCAGCTAAATGCTTTTATTTATTTTACTGCAACCATTTGACCTTTATTCTATTATACTGTATCAACTACCAGGGTTATTAGCAGTTATTATATTGAATATACTCTCAGCAAGACTGGAACTTGTGCCCTCAGAATATGCACTTTGCTGTAACTGCTGATGGTCAAAATCAAGCACCTTTTGTATTTACAATTACAACAAATCTCAAATTAGTTTTTAAATTGTCTTCTAATCTCAGTACTTTGACATATACAAGGTAAATATGTGCAAACAATATGTTAATTTAAAAAAATCGAAAAAAATAGAATTAACGCTTTGCATAAATCCCTTAAAAACCCCACGATGTATATGCAACACGCGTGATTGATTAACGCGCACGGCACGTACTCGCCGCCGCCGTCGCCGCCAAAATAATTTTAATGGAGTTACGATCGCATAAAAATGACGATGGCCTCGGTAGCAACAATATGTGCTGCGCATTTGTGCGGCAATCGAAAACGAGTGCACATGATGCACATGCAGCCGGCGAACGAGACGATAATTGAATTTCCGAAGAGCTGCAATAATTGGCCTTTTATTGCGCCATCGTGCATAACCATCGCAACACACGCCGGCTACGAATTAATATGTAAAATATAAAATAATTGAAGTGAAAATTTGCATGCGTGCTTTTAATCAAATTGCATTGAAAATGCTGCAATTGTCTAAATAAATTAATCCGAATTTGAAGCACTAACATAGAAATGTCTACTGATACACCTAAGAATGATTATCTGTAATACAGTAATATGACATAATGCATGCATGATAAAGCAGTGTGAACAAGAGTGTGGATTGTGAGGAATGGGAAGCAGGACGATGAATCAACGTTGTGCGGCGCAGTTATGAAGGGTGGTCTGTGTTTTAATTGCCTGGAGTCATTCAGAGCGGCAGAAATAACATCAGTGTGTAGTTGGCAAGGATACCAAGGTGCAGTGCAATTCACACACGAATACGGATAATACATGTACTGGCTGTGGGTGTCGAAGGATGTCGTTGGCTGAGTGATCATGCAAAGTAACATTTTAGGAACAAAGTCGCGGATGGAGCAAGAATGAGTTAGTTGCTTATGTGTTTTAGATAGAGATAAATAAATTACGCAAATATATTCACAAAGGAATTGGATATTTTAAAAGTTTCCTATTTACTTACACAGATGAAATTGATTTAAATCATTGAATACAGTATCATGGTACTTTTGCAATAAACATAATACAGTTTATTGTAGAGCACAATTAATTGTTCCTCTTACTGCTTTTCGGCACCTCATCAAGTAAACCTAACCTATTATATAAATAAAACAATACAATTAAAATTTAATAAAATTAGGAAAATAGCATTTAATACCATGAACATAACTAAAATAAGAACAAGCCCAAACTCAAAACACATACCACCTATTTCAAGAAACAAAATACCTAACATTTATCTACACCCACCATAATAACCACAAAATAACAAATATATTGAGAAACCTATTTCACAAAATAACATACAAAACAAATAACCAAATATATCAAGTAATCAATAGTTCAATAAATCTATCAACCATCTATAAATACAGTGGCATACAAAGATTAGCTTCTACCCATCCATTTGTATATAAAAAACTCTCAGAAGTTTTTAAATTATATACAAAAACCACATGCGCGCCCTCAAAGATTTTCAAACTTATTGTTTTTCTTTCGCTAAGCACCTAATAAAATATTTACATTTAGGTAACGATATGAACAAAACCTTAACACTTTTAAAATCAGACAATAGGCACCTAGAAATCAAAAAACACAAGTCAAAATGCCAAAACGTTATAATGAATACACCCAGTTGCACTTTCATACAATACTTCTCTCAGTCGACCCAAAAACCCAAAAGGCTCAGTCGACCACTCGACGAAACCTTTCCAATTAACAAGTCATATTAAATCAAATATTTGCTGAAAACGTTCTACAAATTAATATTAAATATGTGTTATAGTAAAATCTTATCAACATAGTGAATATTAAACAATTTGTAACTACACTGAACGATATTCTAACCTATTATGTTAGAAAAATGTGGCACCGGAATGGAGTCAACGGAGCAAAATTATTTGGTTTAGCAAATATTTGGTTAATTTTTTTCTTGAAAATGGTTGAATATTCATGGCAATAAATTGTGCATAAACTCATTTTTTTACAAATTAAAAGTGATCCTAACAAATAAGTTTGCTGGCACCTATCAAAAACTATTTTAAATAATGGTAGCTAAATATTCTTTCAACATACTGCTTAAAATACAACCTTAACTAATAATTAGTTTAAAGCATTATCATTTTTAATCAATATGTATCAATACACTAAATATACAGAGGAACTCATTATATTGCAAAATTGTAAATAACTTACAGGTACATCATTAGATTAAGTCACAATTGGTTAAAATCAAGTAATCATAAATTTAATCAAATTTAAAAATCTCTTTCCTATCTATCTTTCCTTGTTTTATCTCAAATATCTAACTTTGTTCCATCAGAGTTTACAAACCACTTTCCTATTTATACCTCCATTAAAAATATGACACATTTGACATTGTGTAATTTTATTGTATGCCATTAAGTGCACAAAATGGTGTTCACATAATGATATGTTTTATTCGCCTGTTCGCTCCCCGTAGTAATTCGGGAGGCTCTAATGCGTGTATATTAAAATTTATCGACTTTCTCTGCACTTTCCTCGCACCCCCAATGAATACAACTTGCACCTTGTAAACACCATCACCTAAAATGCTATTGTTGTTCACTTTATGAGCATCAACCAAAACAGCGATTTGCTTCGTATGAAGTGTGAAGGTACCAGTAGTTAGTTCACATGCGTGTTAATGCTGCAAATGTTCACTATGGTTTTTATGGTAATTGACGTGGTTAATCGGTTCACGATTGCTATCAAAGCACTTCCTATAGGAAGTGATGGAAAGTATATAAAATGGTTTTAATGTTGTTCCTATCAATTATGTCGAGGCAATAACAACAGCGAGCTATAGAAAATAGAGCAGTATTCTATTATTTTCAGGTTATTTCGTAATAGCTGCTATAGTATTGTTTGAAATAATTTATTATATTTATACTGTACTGTATATGACTGTATATTTAATCTATACAAGTTAATCATGAATTTTGTTTTTTTGTTTTATTTATTTTAATCGAAGCATGCGACAAGTGACAGATACAAGATTATTGATTATTTAAGACTTTGAATGAAACTATTGTAACCTAAATTTGAATAGAAATTAACTATTAATAATAATAATAAATTTGCATTGAGTTGTAAAGCTTGTTTGACAAATTGTGTTGCTACATTCATATGCAGCTAACACGGTTAACGCGATATTCCACGTTTGATTTGATTTGACATTTTGTAGAGACTACTCAGCGTTTTCAATTATGCTATAGAATTTTAATTTAATTGAAAGTATAATTAGATGTTATCATGAGAAGAAACACTGATATTTGTTTAAACTTCTACTTAACTATTTGTGCAAGGAATATGAAATAAGTTGTAATGTTATGCAGCAATTCTAACCTATAAAATAAAACCTTATCGCCTTTTCAAGTAAAACAGCAGTAATATAATAAAGTAGATAATAAATACTTTTTTCAACAAAACTCTTTATTGACTACAATCCGCTCTCGTTGGAATTTGATATGATCCTTTCACATTAAAATGTCCTCTATTCTTACCTTACTCCACGTCAGCTCTCTTTATTACTCTTCAGCTCGTAATTAAATTTCCACCGTCTCGTTTTGTGCATGCAATTATAGAACTAGTTCCAGATTACCATTATAAAGTAAACAGCCATCGCGCATGATATTCGATTGCAGAAAGCGCGCATGATTAGCACCATCATTACCATATTAACAACTCCCCGATGCAAAACAGACCTGTGGGCCGACAATTCGGCCACAAATTAACCGATTTACGAGCGTCGTAATTTAGCCTTTGCTCTTTATTGGCGCACATTGCATTCAATGTTCTTTCAATACGTAAACGCCCCTATCAGAATTAGCATTTAAATTTCGTTAACATTTTTCCCTGTACTCTTACCTATTTGTTAATTACACGATGCGACGTGGACACCGGAGGCAAGTGTTATGGATTATTTGCGACAATCCGTCTCAACTCTCAGCTATATATTCTTTCAATGTAAAGTGGTTTAAAGATTAAATTCACTTCATTGCCTACTACTGAGTTACAAGTGTAATAAAATATCCTACCAGTCATACTGCATATTGCAAATGAGATTTCCATTGTATTTCCATTGAATTAGAATGTAATTATTGGTGTATCTTGTAGGAAACATCTACATTTGATGTTGTTTTCTGCTTTGCTTAAATTTCAGTGCAAACTCTACCAAGTAGAATCAAAAAATAAGGTAACTTTTTGAAGTTCTCGCGCTCTGTACACATTGTATACAATAATTTAACTTTTTCTTTTCTTATGTTGGTTCACTCGTCACGATATGTACACAGTTTTGACCACATAGCAAATGTTGTAATTATGTGACAGGCATAAAGATTAGACTTGCGTTTGCATTCTCGGTAATTTTCTGCGGTTGAATATAATGAAAGAGAGAGTAAGAGAGAGGCTGAATTATCCAACAAAAGCCTCGGCCGGTCGAAGGCCGCCTTAATTAAAAGAATTTGGATTATAGATGAACTGCTAGGTGACTGTGCGTTACTCTTATGACTCTTGTATGATTGACTGAACTCTGGAACTATGTGAATGAGGACATTACCAATGCATGACCGATTCTAAGAAACAAAATAAAATCGACAACGTCTAGGTTCTCTAGATTAATTTAAGAATTTGTTCTAATGTTCTAAGACCAGTGACATCCGGCTCCCTAGACTAGATGAATTGACTTGTGACGCTCTTCGCTTGACCACTCTAGTTGCTATCTTTACAAATAGATAACACCGTTTAATTTAGGCTATTTTATAATATATTTTTAATATTTATTGTATAACACATTTAGAACCTGTGATGCCTACATAATCCCATATATGCATCTAAATTCTCTCTCTCACACTAGACTGCGCGCGCAGCTTGTAGAGTCGCGAACTATTATATTATTGCAATCGTGCCGTCGGGTAGAAGAGAGAGAAAAACCGCCGTTTTGCGCAAACCTCTGTAGGATCTCATAGCGTCACAGGTTTCCAACGTGTTATTTTTATATTATTAAGAATTATATAATAACTTTATGTTAGGTTTCAGTTTCAGTTCCATAGAGATGTAAATTATCGACAAATTGGAACATTTTCCATTTTCAAATTCTAATTTGTTTGAAAAATATAATCATTTTTAAGTTAAATCAATTCGGTTTTTTCTTACTTTGTTTACCTTGTTTTCTTGAACCATTATGTACATTATTTTGATATAAGTTTACTATACACATACTAGAATTCTCTTAATAAAACAACATGCCAAAAAGATTTTATTAGATGTGAAATGTTATCAACATAATATAATAATCACTTCGTACTTTAGTAGTTGTGGCTCCAGCCTAGAACTATTAATTGAGCTATAGAAATTTGTATATTATTTAATCTTTGAAAACCGCAATCAAATGTAATGTACTCGTACATTAAAATATTTAATAATTTGCAATAACATGCATTACTTTATTAAAACAGTATTATAGAGAATTGTTTTTTTAAAGATATAAACCTTTTAGGTAAGACTCTATATGAATTTGCATTGCGTTGTGATCCTTGTCGCTTGACAATCTGTATTGTTATACATGTGAATAAGAATGTTTACGTTTTGAATATTCAGGATTTGTACAAAAGCCATAGAAAGTTAATTTTGAATGATATTTAATAATGGAAATCTATAATGAAACCCTATCGCGATGGACGCACTGAATGTTGTATTCGAAACACAAAATAAATAGACTAAATCCATTTATGCATTACTAGTGGCGTTAGTGTAATAGAGGCATGTAAATAGTCTAGTCAAAATATTCCACAAGGCATACTGCAAATGATATACTACGATTACATTTCTCTTGATTTAGAGCTGTCTTTAATAAATAGTAAGTAATGTTGTAATTAATAGTGTTTCTTGTAGGAAGGCGTAAATGTGAATTCGATGTTGCGGTTTGTAATATTGCAAATAACTGCATGCAGTAGTTATTAGAAAGTAATTATTTGCGGAATACATAAATTACGTTTGCGGAGCAGACATCGACACGCATGTACGCACAAGCGACGAATTAATTGATGCCCACGGGCCGCCAACGTGCAATCACTCGATAGCATGTACAGATATAGCAACAATATAGACGCCGATTATGTTTTCTATAATTACCAATCGCACTACATGTTTGCATGAAAAGCATACAGAGAGAGATGCATGCAGAGACGCATTATAATACTACTGTAAAGTTCAAAATACTTTCAGTGGAAAGCAAGTAATTGAGGAAGTTTATTATTATTTATAGATTATCTCCTACGGTTAGATTATAGAGAAATAAATTAACTACAGATGAGTGTTTAAACCATTCAGAAATGTGGTTTTTATTGGAAGTTATTTGCAATTTTCTGAAGATTGATACACTAGAAATTGCAATGAAGAAAGATAGTGTCAGTTTATATTTATTAATAAATAATATACTCTATAACCTATGAAAATAAATCAAATTGAATTGTATAGTTTATATTTTCAGTTAAATATTTTAATATTAAAATTGAAGGCACAAATAGAGCAAGAACGGAATTTACAACAATATGACCAATATACATTGTTTGGAATAACTCACGATTTGAAAGAGATACCGACTTGATTCTTTTGCCATATTGTAGAGAACTGTTAAGGCCATCATATGAGATGTGTTCTGCATTTGTTTTATATTTAACTTGGCTACTTTATATAAAACGTTATAATGATTTGAAAGTTTTGTAGAAAACAACAAGAATATTGATTACACTGTGGAACAGCAAATGTCCGATTAAGATTAAGGCATTAACTGCATTCGATCAATCACAATTTTCTAAGAAAACGAGTTTTTCAAAATTTTCGCAGCACGCAACGTATTTTTTAAATTTCAATTTTAGTGTTTTGCTGAATTTTGATGGCAATTTGATATATTGTCCCATAACATTCGTAATTAGTTAGATCATTTAGCTGTTTTAAATTACAATTTGTAAGTAGATACCGAAGAAATGTGTAAAAACTTGATTTGTTTATCTTTAATAGTTTCGAAGTTATAGGTTCTCAAAGTGAGAATTTGTGAAAAAGTGCAGACGTTGATTTGGACGCATATTCCAAACAAATATACATTTGGAATGTAATGAAAGTATATTCACTAGATTAAGTATGAGTTGCTTAATACCACACTAGTATTCCAATTTTCTTCATGGATTTAGTTTTGGAGATAGAATTTTTTTAGTAAAAAAGTTAAAACTCGATTTTTAGTCATTTTTGCGACTGCAACATTTCTAAATTGTTTTCCTAGAAAATTGTAATTGATCGAATGCAGTTAATGCCATCTTAATCGGAAATTTGTGTGTTCCACAGTATTATTTTTAATCACTGTATTGCATATTTAACATTTCATTATTTTAGCACTTTATGATGTCCATCTAGGGCCATTATTTGAGCTAGAGAAGGTTAAGTTTACATAATCTTTTGTATTTAAAAACTAGAATCAAACCTTAATTTTAATTTATATGTACCGGTGATTTTTTTTATATTTTGAACAATTCGAAGAAAATTGTACTAAAATGTACTTTTTTCTTAAGGTAGTATAAATGTGAATTAAAGCATTTAGAGGATGATGTATTTCTTATTCTCATATTCCAATTTGTCTGAAAGATATAAGCATATTTCATTGGGATACTCCCACTTTGTACACTGTTTAATTCTGTTGCTCTCTTTCCATAACCTTATGTGTGATAAATTCACAACTATAATCAATATCTACGGACGCAGGATATTGTGATCAGAGACACAGAGACATCGCCAACTGTGGCCACACTAGGCTATACTCTCTAAAAATAAAGTACTTCACTACTCAAATTACACTTTTATTCACAATTTTAGAAATCACTGGTAATTTCCATTGGCTAACTTCAACCATGACCGTACTTTCTTTTAGAGTCGCGACACCCTGCAATATCCACACTACATTTAGAACGCTGTTGGTTTGATTAACGAGTAAAGCACTCAAAAATAATCTCAATGATTAAGCATAGGCATCTTTTGTCTTTCATTTAATTCCTTTACGATTATATATTTTAACATTTTGCTGCAGGTTGCTGTCATGTATTTTGGTTGTCACTCCATTCTCTCGTCCAAAATGATGTAGGAGGTGATGCACTGGCTGCCCTTGTGATCCAAATAAAGGTCAAGCCTGACATTTCATCGGACACCCAAATTGCCCAGAAAAGAATGGGCATGCATATTCAATTTCAAAAGTGTCAGCTCTTTTAGCCACGGACATATTGCGCCGGCAGGGCTGGACCATGCATTATACAAATTATCCGTATTTACAGAGCATTATACACGTCAACTTCTTCAACTTTCGGTGGGTTTTCTTATGGAATTCATCTCCCAGCATCATTCTCGTGCGATGCTGAGACAAGTGAAAATTAAAAATAATAAAGGGTATCCAAATCGAATGAAAAATTCAAAACCTAAAGAGCGTATTTAATTATAATTACAGTCTGTGCGTTTCATTATTCAGTATGGTGGTCGCCCTTCGTGTTGAGTCGGCTTTGATGGACGTTAAGTTGCTTTAAGTTGATCGAGAAGAGAGACTGATGAAAACACGTCTTTCTTTCGCTGCTGATGTATGCTGGAATCGAGCACAGGCGAGTAAATAAATTCGTGCGCGCCCCTATCAAATATCAATCTTGTTACTTGCGACTTGGTTCTTTCTGGAGAGTTGTCAATACATGTCGTTGGATTGCACAACGTAGCGCAATAACGTCGCCATTCGTTCATTCATCAGGAGCAGTGAGACCGATCCTGCCAGCGTCACACTCGTCGTACACGATAAATCACGACTGTTTTCTAGGGTTGAGGTACAAACGTTTTGGATTGTGTGCTCAACGTTGGAAATTTCGCATTAATTGATGTCATGAGGCAAAGAAAATTATTTCACAAGGATTAAACTGTGTTTTTCAAGTTGCGAGGATGAAAACAGCTGACATGGGTGAGCTGATATCATCTGTCTGGTGTATGTTGGGTTGCCCAGCGTAAATTTATAAATGAGACAGTTTATTTGCATTTCAGTCATGTTTTGTACGATTTCACTGATTTTGCTATGAACTTGACATTGGTTATTATTTATTAGGTAATGTCACATGCCAAAGAATATGCTTTCATGCAGATTTAAAGAGTGTTTTATCTGAATAGTGACTTGCTAGATAAAAATCAGCTGATAAGGTTATTTCTGTGTGCCTATAGTAAATCTATAGTGGTTGAATTGCATTTTTGAATGATTGCCAGGAACTGTTGAGTGTTTGTTTAGTTGCATTTAGAGGCTTTCCTTAGATGGTATAATTAAGACGTTTTTAATAACTTCATAGGTTGGAATAAAAACTTAACTTTAATAGATTGATTAGTTTTGCAATTGAACAGTAAGTAGTAACAATTAAAAACAGTTGGTGAGGCGTTTATATTATTGCCTATACTATATTTAAACTTGTAGAAACTATTTTTCTTTGCACTTTTCTTACGCTTTCAGTAAAATCGTTCAAAATTTAATATTTGTAGAATAAAAATAGGCGCATTAGTGTTTAGCATCTGGTATTTTGTGTTTATAAAGTTGCCTATACTTTAGTCAGCTTTTTGTGAATATCTAAGTCATTATTCGATAATTCCTTTATTCTTTTGATAAATCTTTACATGCATATATAAATGTTTTGATGCAATTAGCTATTGCGCTTATTCTACTACAATGAAATGCCATTTATTGCCAGTGTAGAGAAATCCTTTAGAACGCAATTAGTCGTTCCCGGTCGGTGGGATTCTGGACAAAATCGGGAAGCCGAAGTCCGGCTAACAGTTGGATCGGTCTAATGAGAGATTAAAAGTTTCCGACTTTTGACTTGCCCCTCATCGCTCTGTTTGAAACGGAATTTCGCTTGACTTGCCAAAGTAAAAGTCCGAGCAAAAACGCATTCCGCAAAATTTCCACAGCTTCGCAGCTGCTTTCTCCCGAAACGCCTTGACTTAATCTCTCTGGCGTTTGTATAATTGGGTAAAAAAATTATGCGCAAAATATTCTTTGACTTTACTATTAAGACTTTCAAAAGTAAAAAATAAAACTAGTTAATTTTTGTGAATGGGAAACTTTCCATAAGTCAATTCTAGGAAAAGTGGTAGAAATTAATTTTCAATATTAAAGCATAATTCAAGTCGACGCGTTGCACTGCATCACAATATGTATCATTAAATTCCAACATTGATTAAACTCGTGACGTTGAATACGAATTCGACTTAACAGCGAAATCTGCAAATCTTCGAACAAACATACATAACTAACAAAGAACTTATAACTCGCTGTGAAAACAGCAATGTCTCTCATTGCTAGGGTAAGCTTTCTGAAAGCAGACAAGTTGTTGGCTCCGTTCGTGACATTTATGGAAACCCTGCTTGCCTCATACTTCCCAGCAACAAAATATAATCACCATGATGAAGGTGAGTCCTTTGCTGGTGGCTGAGCACTGTTTGTCATTATTGCTCCTGAGTTGCAAGTTGGGCATCTAGAGATAACTTGGATATCTGGATAACACGACGCTGTTATCCTTTAGTTCATGTCATACTATTATTTACCGTGTATTGTTCTGGTCGACAGAGTTGGCAACAAGCAAACATTGAAATTGGCAAGAAGGTGACTTGGACAATCTATTTGAATATTTATTTGTCAAGACATTGCAACAAAGACAGTCGTATTGTAATAATAAATGTCAAAAACAGTCACAGGTATTCAGTATTTGCTTTGAAATAAACCTGTGAAATTCTATTAGTAAATAAATTGTTAATCTACCATAGATTAATAAAGGAATATTGCGACAAGAAATGGCAGTTTAGAGAAATTAAATTGTGTTTTCTATGTCGAAGACTTATAACAGCCGATATAAATCAAAGTGTGTTGATAGGAGTCCTGTTAGATGTATATAGAGTTGCATATAGTAGGCATGTTTTTCAAGGAATTTTAAACGTAATTAGAAGTATTTCAGACGTTTTAATAATGATTTCCTTAATTTATTGACTCTAAATTAGGTTTTATAAATTAGTAAATGGTAGATGACAAAGAAAATAATTATTTTATAAAAATTTATCCTCTTTTTCAAGAAAAAGCTTTTCTAGAAACAACTGATAAAAAGCTCTGTTACGTGTTTGCAAGGTTACATATATTATACCTGTACTTTGAGAAGCTTTAGAAAAACAAAATATTTGCAGTTCAGACTTCTTTTTAATAATATAACAATAATATTATATTTTGTACTTATACATATAGGTTTTGTTGTTTCTTCAGGATTAGATATTAGCTAATATAAGAAGTAGTAAAAAAGGCAAGTATTAAGTTGCTAGAATGAAAACAGCTTCTGGTGTTGTCTACAGTAAATCTACGCTGTTTAAACTTGTGAAAACTGTCACCACAGTTCTTGCACTGATTCCATTGCCATTGTAAATATTAATAATAAATATTAAAAATAGTCACTAGATAGAGCTACGAATGTTTGTACTGAAATAAACCGGTGAAATTCCATTTGTAAGTAAATTGCAAATTCCACGAGAGATTAATGGAGCAAAATTGTGGTTTTCATCACTGTACGACTTGCACATGCTATAGCCGACAGAGTCTGCGGCTGTACATGTACATTACATTTGCATGCGTTGCGTATTGAGTGTTTAAGCACCGCCGCTGCCGATTTTGTTGCTATTTGCGTTAGGCTTTCGGCAGAGCTGCTGTTATTAACGTCCGCTTGAAAGCGCGAATTATATTTTCGCATGCCAGCAGGAATACAAGGTACATGAAACGCGCCAAATAGATGTTTGTTTCATAGCATTGCAGGCAGGAGAGAAATAGTGGTGAAAGACATCTTTATGTGGGAGATATTTGCGTACCAAGCACTCGACGTTCCAAAGAGACAAGAATGGTGCATTAGCGTGAGTTAAATATTTAGAGATTTGTGATAAAATAGAGATTAATTCGTGTAAATGGAAGAAGAATACACATTAATACTTGTTGCAATTTAAATTAAATTTGTTAAAAATTATTTAAAATGTTGATTGCTTACATTAGATTTTTAAGTAATATGCTATTTTTTAATGAAAATTTTAGGATGTATTTTATTCTCTGCAGAAAACTCATTTATCTATTATAGATACAAAGTTGGCTGCCTACATTTATTTCTAACATTATAGATATTGGCTGATTTGGAGATTAAACTAAACGTTTATTTTTATAGGAATTGCAAGTTAAGTTAGATCGTTAGATTTACGTGATTCTATTTACTTCTTGTTTGGTATTTTAAATTAAATTGTTTGAATTTAAATGCTTGTTTAGGTCTAAAGTTGATTGCTTACATCTTTTAGTAAACATTTTAAGATATACATATTTAAACTATTAGAGATACAATATAGGTTGCATACTTTTCAATTTTGTAGAAGTAGACACATTTAGTTAGGTGTGTTATTTACGTGAGCTGCAATTGCTTTGTTCATGATATGTATAAAAAAACTGATAAAAATAAACGTTATTGGCTTATGATGAGAGTTGATTGATTACAACAAATTTGGAAAATACAGATACTTTTTTTAAACTTTGTATGTTTTTTATGCCAGTAATAATATTTTGTCTTGTCATAGAACTTTTGTTATTAATACAATCAGTTTGTGTATATACTTGTAGAAATGGTTGCCTACATTGGCTACCTCGGTTTTCTCAATAAATTACAGAATTTTGAATTTGAATTAAATACTGATTGGCATTAATCACTTAATAAATTATTCTTCCGCACTCAGCGTTAATCTAGACTAGAATTTCTTCTGGACGCTATTAAGCGCAGCTCGTTAGTAATTAAACTAAAATTACTGTTCGCACCAGTCGAGTAGAAAATACTCTATAAGTTATATCGAATTAAATTCCGCACACCGTCTGAACCTGACGGAGAATTTCGCCTCGCAACGGCTCGTTACCAGCCAGACGAATTTAATTTACATTAAATAAATTGCAGCCAAAATTCACTTATGATATGACTTACGACTGGCGAGACGGTTGCGCCCCCTGCACGATTATTTAATGTTCAGCGAAAGCGGAATTACACCTCGACGACGCCAACGAACGATGTCGAGCTAACTCATTACTGATTCTTTCTGTTATCGCATCAAATTAATTTTTATACTTCATTATTGTGTTGTATCTAATAGTATTAATGACAATCTTTATTACATACTTAGAAAGCTGCTAATTGTTAATTGGGGATAGATAAGAAAAGCGTGTCTTTTCTCATTCTGCGTTGGTTCTAATTGGATTTTAATTAGGTGTTTAATACACCTACATTCTACTGAATTCTCTTCTTCTTCTTTGTTGTGCTTTCAGTAGGTGATTTATTGTTAATTGCATTTTTGTGTCCCATTAAGAAATTTACCGATTTATTATTGATTTGTTTGTGTGGCGTGTCTGACGACGCTGGCGGTAATTAGTCAGACGCTTGCCATGCACGGTTTTTTGGTAATAAATACAAATGTGTCACTTCTTCGAAATTTCTTCGCGTTGTGCATTGTTTGTCTCTTTGTGTCTTTCTTCCTTGCGCTTGGCGTCAAAAGCATTTCTTTGCCAAGTTTTGTTTTGGCGGTAAATTAATTTTCTTCTTGACGCATCACATTTTTTTTAAATAAAGTCGAAATCTGTAGGAATTCAACCAAATGAATGCGAAGTGTTCAATGAGTTGTCTTACCTCACATTTTATTAGATCGTATTCTGTATTAATAGACAGAAATTTCTTCCGCTTTTTATAAGAAATCTACTGCCTTATTATTCTACACACGCAACATGTAAATGATTCTAAACACTATATCTGTGTGAAAAAACAAGTAGAAATATACAGAAATCAAAAAAAGTGTGGTTACTAAATGTACTCATAACCTCATTTTATATTTTATTATCTAGATTTTATATTTGTGCATACAGCAGCAATATTTTCCCAAATGTTTTTATAATTTCACATGTTAATATTTGTCATCTTTGATCTAATTTCTTAGTTTTTTCTACTTGTTTTATATGCAGTAATTGATAGATTATCCTTGCCAAATATCAAATAAATTATCAAAGTTTGCTTTTAAAAACAAATTTTTGAGCATAACCACACTTATTGCCTATTTCGATTTGTTTTTTTCCCCAACCTTATTTTCCATTGTTTTCATATTATCACTATAGGATCTTTTAGGAAGTCACTCACAATGTGAAAGTAAATTAAGTCTATTTCTGATGACCAGAAAGAACGAGAACTCATTAATTCTGATTCGGAATTTGAGTATACTATATATGCAACTTAATAAGCATTATAAATTCTTTGTATAAATATCTCTCCTCCGTATGTCTTCTTAAGTCTACAAGGTGTTTGTAGCAATTTGTTGTCGCCTTTCCTACATTTATTTACACTGCGCATTCGAATCGAATGGCTTTGCAGGGTACCCTATCCGAATCTGTCGGATTCTTTATGCCTTGCTCGTTTGGAGAGCGAGATTTAAAAGAAGCGACCCGTAATAAACGTCTCGTTTCGTGTGATATAAAACACAATTAAGCAGCAATGGCAGGCGCGTTCAGACGAGAGAGAAATTTACATCTGTTTTTCATTGTTTTGAGATTTATTCGACGACGAGGAGGCGCCCCAAGTGCTGACGTTGTCGAAAATACGAACGCTCTAATTCTCTCAGCGAGGCTGATGGCTCAAATCGGCTGTGTTTCTCTGCCTTTTTTATGTCGATAGTTAAACTTTATTGACGCAGGGCACAGTCACAAAGGTGAGCTGATTAAGTTGGAGTTTATTTTTACGACAGATGCCTTAATTCGGTTTTGATTTGATGACAACTTTATTGACGACGAAATTAATTCAATCATTGATTTTAACTCAGAAAAATAGTTAGGATAACGACGCTAAGGTGTGTGATTTTTGTTTTACAATGAACTGTTACTACTGCACACAACAACTTGCAGCAGGGTGGCCAAACGAACACTTCTGCTTCTTGTTTACGTCTCTTAATAATACTTATGTAGGCAACTCTCCTCCCAGCTTTTACAATTTCCATTTATCTATTTTATAAGTCACTGAATTGTTTACAGATATTTAACTCACTCAATTTTGTTATGATCTATGTGAGTAGACTAGATATCAATTAGATTGATTTCCGGAAAGTAATCATTACTACAAATGCATAAGATACTATTTATAATAACCACTCATCACAATGCTAAACCACAGCAATAAAATCCAATTCTTACACCTCTTCACTTACACGCACAATATTTACAACCGGTAATAAAAGTGGAAATTGTTGCTATCAAAATTTCGCGAAGTAATAACTTAATCGCTATTCTATTCATACGATTGTTATGCGCATGCGTGGAATGGTTTTGGCAAGTTTCTCAACAAATTCTCAATTATTATTATCATCACTTCGAATACATAAAATAATATTAATTATCTTTGCACAAGTAGACTAATTAATTAGTATTATTCTTTGTCTATTTTAATAGTTCCCCAAATTAAGGGTGTCCAAGCATACTAATTAAACCTGAGACATTAACCCACATTTACAATCTCCTCAAGTTGGTTCCCCAGATGATCACCGACGTTCCTGTTCATCTGTCTTTTTGCTTGTTGTGCACTGCGCAGCGCATGCTGGCTGACGGCGTGAAGATGAGCCGAGTAATAAATGTACAACTAATTTAACGGCTTCGTGCTCATTTGGGATGCACACGAGTATTTCTGCATATTGCACTCGAGCGAGGAAAGGAGCATCTTCTCACTGCTGTGCACAACCTGCCTGTTCTGTGCAAATAAATCACCGGCGAGCTGGTATGCGTTGACTTAACTTTGCCAATTAAAATCGTTGCAATAATGGCGGCTAAAATGTCAATTCTTTTAGGCAAGCGTCTGCTTAACTTTTGCTCTTGGAAAAAAGAGCAGAGTTTATTGAGTGCATGGCTACACAGCGTCAAGTCAATTAAGTAATGAGAATCGGTTTTTATTAGAATTTTTTGTGTATTAACAAGTACTGGGTAATTACGGAATTGGAAGAAAAATAAAGAATTAGGAAGGAATTAAATAAATTGATAGATTTTTTGATAGTTTTATTTTATTAGTATAATTTATATTTGTAAATCAGATTTGTGTTACAATGAAATAAAAGTATCATTAAAGAACCTGTGATCTTAATAGTACCGTTTTAAGGTTAGGTTAGCTTTCAAGCTATTCTGAACTTAGTCGAAGTACATGTCATCTGAAAGTGCACAGCCGCCATCTTACGGAGATACCGGAAGCACCAAGATGAAGTGTTTTACTCTGTCAACTTCATACACGTGGACTTTTTCTTCAGTTTGCAGAACAGTTAAAGTGGTTGGTGGTCGCGATTTTTATCAATATTTCACACAAAATTTATTTGATTTTGCAATTAGTGTAACACAATCATGGATCTTTAGTGCTTCTTTTAGCTTCTTTAATGGTTTGCCCAAAGCTAGTTTGCAGGTAGCAACTTTGGCCAAACCACTACAGACTCTTTGATTTTTATCTGATGACACGTTTGCTACTTCTTTATTAAAGTGCTTCCTGGAGCACTAAATTTGAATTACTATAATTTTAAAAATTCGAAAATTATTATTGGGTTTGATAAATTACTTTCTATCTCCACTTTATTTCAAAGCATTTATAATTACGATCAATTATTGAACAGTCTACTTTAAGCCAGCATACTCACAGATCTCACAAGTAAAGAACTAATAATTTTTAGTAAAATTTCCGCAATGGCCACTCGGTAAATAAAGTATGTGTAAAGTTATTCCATCCAAACCACACTAAATTGAAATTTAATTCCCGCTTATTTATTCTTGCTTCACAAATATATCGCCACCGCACTGGAGTTTGCGGACCTGATTACTTCGTATGCACTCATCCGCTGCATTCCAGCTGGCGAGTATTAAATTTTTCGCATTTTAAAACAAAGCCCCACATCAGCGAAGATCAAGCCGCCGCCGCGCTTAGGGCTGAATGTGGTGGCAATGTATGATTACATGAGCCCATCGCATGGCTGCGACCTAAACACGCAATGCTGATTACATTTAAGCTCTTTTCTTGCTTAAATGTTACACTGGTGGCGGCGCGCGCTATAATCCGCATGTCAATGTGGCGCGGCCGCAAATGCACCGCGAATAACTTTTGATTTCTCATGGGAAATTATGGTGGCGTTATAAATTCGAGGGCGCATTTTTTGTCTGTTTATTTTGCCACCGATGACGTCAAGACAAAGCCGGGCTTCTTGTGACTGTTTAAATATTATAATATTTCACTTCGTGGCTTGTTGGGAAATATTTGACGAAGGCGACTGAGAATGGTGGTAACAGTAACAAGTGTATCTTGGGAGGTTGATACAAGTGAGAATGAAATTTCAAAAGTGCATTTTGAAGATAGAGTAGGCTAAATAAAGCTTAATTCACAATTTAAAAAACTATGACGTTATAATGACATCTAACCGTTATTCCCCACTCGATTATATGTAAAATAAGAGGAATATTGTCTAGCAGCCGACATTCTCTACCAAGTGGACATCATAACATCGTAGCAAACTTCAAAAATTAATTTCACACAAAACCATAACCAAACTTTTATCAAAGTTTTTTTATTTATTCATTGCTTTTCAATATCAAACCATCTTTTGTCACGTTTGAGAAGTTTGACATGTTGGCAGACAGTTGTAATTATGCCCGCTGAGCGGCGGAGTAATTAATGACCGTCAATTAACTAATTTATGCATCCTTCTGGTAAATTTAGGTTTATGCGCTGCGGCGCGCGATGCGAGACGGGATTCCGCACACGAAGCGGATGTGTATTTTTATATAATTAGAGTTCGTGTGTCACTGCTGTCTCTTTGGCCTGCAGCCTGCTCGGCGATGTCATTATTAACCACAATGCGCGCGTACTCATGCTTGTTACGTCGCCATTCAACTAGTTATCTACGTTTTTTAGTTGTACGTTGGTGCATTTATGAGCCGCGTTTTATTGTCGAGCTTTTTATGCCTTTATTAACGATGTGACTAACAACAACCACTGGCAATTGCATGGTAATGAGCAAATTTTTCATGTACTGCAACAATTATTAATAAGATGTTGTGAGAAAGTCGCGCAAGAAGTGCTATTGTCTCTGAGCATGAAGATGTAGACTGTTTTTTGGAGACTTGAAGTTAATATAGACAACACAATTGCCTTTTATTTTGTCACGGTTTTTGCATTTTTCTTCTCAGTCTTAGACACCCCTCTAATTTCTACGTGACGTGATATTCATAGATATTTTTTTTGGAAGGTGAGAAACGATAATCGTTATTAGACTT
Organism: Diploeciton nevermanni; assembly: GCA_027575565.1. Taxonomy (NCBI): domain Eukaryota; kingdom Metazoa; phylum Arthropoda; class Insecta; order Coleoptera; family Staphylinidae; genus Diploeciton; species Diploeciton nevermanni. The sequence goes on from JAODIE010019009.1 coordinate 76,055, forward strand.
TCAATCAACTTGCAAGTTCTCACTGCATATCTTTATTGATCAGAGTTTCAAACTAAAAAGAAGAAGCATTGAAGTGTTTTAAATGACGGCTCAGAAATAATTTGCATCATTGATTCTGAGAGGTTACTATCACTAATTGTATGGATAGAGGGCGTTGTCAATCAACAGTAATTAGTATATTGTTAATAAATTCTGTCTTCTTTAGACAGAAAACTTTCTTCCTCATAGACACAGTGACAATAATTTTTACATCTTGGCTAAAATTATATTAGAGAAATTTAATATTTCAATCTTAGGCAACAACCTACAACTTATTACCAAAAAACCTGTAATTGTTTGGAAGAATACTGATGAAATTTCTCACTTACCACACTCAAATTTTGTTTTCTTCATTGGCAATCAATTATATTATCCCTATATATATTTTTTCATCTCTTCATGTCATCTGGTGCTCTCTTAAAGAAGGAATGTACATCTCGATCCACGAATATAAAACCACCCACACTATTCAATGCAATGTTCAGAGCGTTCACAGCTTTCGCATCTTTTGCATCGCTCTTCGACATTACCGCACCGTACAGCGTAGCGAGAGGAGGAGTCACTGCAAGACAAACGAGTTGTTAAAGAGTTAAATTGTTACAGCTATAGGCATCGTGCGTGTAAATTTTCGAATGCGGTTTCTCGGATTGCACCGTGCATTTATCTTCGAACGTCGATAAGTGTTGTGCGCGTCGAACACCTAGGGATAGGCCAATTAGTCGGATCAAGTGCCGTTTGTCACAAACCCACCGGTCTTCTTCGCTTCTTGTACGTGTACCTACTTTCCTGGTGCCATGTTCCTCTTCATCGATTAACCCAAACAACAGCAACCGTTACCGTTAATTTTGTTTATTGTTCTCTGCTTGACTTGTAATATATAATTTGAATCTTGACTGTTTAAACAATAATGGCATTTATAGAATAATGAACGGAATACATCTAAATTAAAACGATTAAATACACAACTTTCTAGAAAAGACATTAGAGGGTTTGTATTTCAAAAAATATTCATTTTGGATGGATAGTTTTCTTGTAATTGATCTATGAATTATTTGATAAAGTCATCTATGTTTGGACTAATTGAGGTACACACACAAGAACAAGAAAAAAAGACAAAAACAAGGCATGGTTTTATCTCTCTTTGATAAAACCAATTTAGTATAATCTAAGTAAACTGCAGAATTTACTATTAACTATCAGATACCCATAGACATTTATTTAACATTTTACTAACTAATTACGAACTAATTACGTTAGAGCGACGTGGGTTTCAGCATACTACTCCATTTTTTACATTAAGCTGTTACCTAAAATTTGTTTATGTTGCATAAACATAAGTTTGTAATAATTAATGAGCCAGAACGACTTGTTTTCAAAATTACTATATCAGTTCAATGTAATAAATTTACTGCCTCTTAAAGCATCATTGTATGTACCGAGTTAAATAAGATAAATTGTTTAATAGCAGTTTATTTGATTGTAGATGCTTTGTTTAACATTGCAACATAAACTATATTTAATTGCTTGAATTGTCATCAAATTACCTTAATCGCCATGCCAGCGACTAATCAACCATCATTAGCATCGGAATATATGACTTGCAAAAGGTGAGGCAAAGCGGTCAAAGGTAACGTGTCATTATTCTATGCTCTCCGCGGCCCATTACCTCCGATTCCCGGTTTCAATTAAAAAAATATTACCATTAAAATGATTGCGCCATTATTCCGCGCCGTAATGGCCACCAAAGAGTCGCTGGCAAAAACTACTACAAAGCGTTTTAGCGTTCATTGCGCGCAGAGTTCGAACGCATTAAGACTATAATGATACACTTTGTCGTGCGAACAACTTGAGGAGAAATCAAGTCGTGAAACGAAGGAATCATGCAAGTTGAACTTGCTAAAATACTAAGTACGGTGCAAACAACTATCACGTCAGCAAAATTAAAGTCATGAAAAAATCTATTAGAATTCTTGTTAGCAGTGCGTTTACTGACTTTTTCTTATGAGAGTCGAGACATTGTTCTCGCTGCGGTGTAATAACAATCAACATGCGCCTGGTATTGTTCGGAAATTTGTCTGCCACAAAAACCGAATAATTTATTAGCAGTTAGAAAACTACACTGCAAATTTATTTCTAAAATTTCGAAACTTACAAGTTTAGTGCAGGTCCACCGCATTTGGTTGTCAAATATCCGGGTATGTCGACCCACAAACTGCAGAACGCGCACGGATACATTATTCATGGGCCAGGCGTCCCGACAAGCGTCGCGCCGGAGACGGCGGCGGCGAAACGCGACCCAGCAGCGCCGGACCTAATTATTAAGGGATAGAATATTTATCCGCGATTCGTGCCCGAGTGGATTCGCAAAAGACGCTGCCATAACTCATGCGCCACTTCGTAGAAGTGTTTCATGGATTCACGTGCACAATGTACACTGTAAACAGACTCTATCCATTATACTCCTGTTGGGTTTTCGTTGTCTTTTTGAGAATGTTCAAGGGAAATTTATTAACGTCTGAGCATTGCGTGCGCTATGCATGGAAAGAATGAAAGGATCAGTCTAATTTGGAGACGTGTATTTTGACCACTTGCAATTTGCTGGATTAAATGTTTTATCCATAATTTGAATTAACTGAAAGTTAAATAGTTATGTTTGAATAAAAAATACTGAGGTGAAAGGAAAATGTTGGCTGACATTGTAAATTACCATTAATATTAGCATACACGAGACTCACTTTTGTTTTAAATTGTAATTGTAGTCGCCTTTTTTATTCTGTAATGATTGTTGATATTTCAATTTGAAGCTTAATGTATACTGTTTACTCATTTATATCTTTCCATTATTTTAATTGATATTATTGAAGTTGAAAGAAAAAAATGTTTTGTGATCATATTCTTATATATCACCATAATTTAAATTTATATCATTACTTTAATAACCCAGAAATGTCTGTTCAAAATACCAGAATAATAAAAATAGAATTCCAAAAATCTCAGAAATAACATTAAAAATCAACATTCAAACAGCAAATTTCCTGTGTTTAATTGCAATTTTTTTGATTTTCAAATTACCCTTTTTCTTATCATGTCATAGCTTTTACTCAGCTATGAGTCTCTTAAAATTTCACTTTGATTGTGGTTCTGGAACTTTTAGTTTACTTTGAGCTTAGAAAAAATACAGATTGTTTTTAATTATATAAATTGCAAAATCTGATCTGCTAAAAATTGGATTTCTTCCGCCAAATATGAAAAATTGTACTTATTAAGTGAATCTTCAACTGAGGATAAAATTGCATCTCGAGGGCAATTGCTCGCAATTCTCAATCGTCTGCAAGCAAATCTCTTTCAATTACACATCTACGCCATCCCAAAGCAAATTTGTTGAAAATTGAAATATCTTTTCTGTTGCGTATCGATGAATACAAAATCGAATTTGTCAAAATTCTCCAATCTTGATTCCATTGTGCGCATTTCACTCAATACACGACAATCGACTGGCAAGCAGCAAGCCGAATAACCATCTTCTTTTTCATCAATTCCCCATGTCGTATCACATCCGAGATCATCGATACCAACACCCCGTTTATATTGTAGGACTGTACTGGAAGCAACAACAGTCGAAAAGAGTAAATCACTATCTCAGCACGCCCTTATCCATATTCAATAGCTGATCGCTCTGTAGAACATAATCTAAATCCTCTTTTTCAATTTAAATTTTGGTGGCCTCCGTCGTGGCCGTTGTGCATGCTTTCACACACACAACAATACCTGTCCGTTTTACCGGCTATCGGATTTTGGGCAGACTATCGATCAACAACGCCCTCCCATATATATATATATATCGATTTCACAAATAGAAATAATAGTGCATTAATATTTAAAGAAATCCTTTACGCTTTTTCCGTGGAGGAGATTTTGGCTGCATTAGTCAGACGCATTAACATATTTATTGAAAAAGTTTCCAACTCTTCCAAGTGAAAGAATCATTTAGTTGGTTTATTTCTTGCTTGTTTTACTTCTCTTCTGTTTTGGATGTTGTTGATGTTGTTGTGATATGCTGGTTTTAGTTGGCATTATACTCATGCCTAAGATGCTCAAAATTGATTTGTGTAAAAGGATTCTGACAGGCGTGAGCGATACATCAATCATTATAATACCATGTATTGGTTACATAATTAAAACTTGCATATTTTATTTTAAGTCTGCTTTGCTTTTATATTGAATCAGATTAAATGAGTAGAGAATAAAATCATTTTGTGGAGAAACAATTCAAAATGAGTCAGACACGATCGACAGCACTGCGTTCTCGCTCCTATAGTTTCAAACAATTGCGCTTGTTGCATGAGCGAAACAAGAGCGACAATAACCTAGCCACGTGCGTTCCTACTTCTCTGATGTATAAGTCTGGTAAGATGACTTATATTTACTTCAATAGATGTCGTTTTTCTTCTGTGATTTCAAACTTTAACTGAATGAAAAGTAGTAAAAACGATGGTATTTGTACCAAATTGTATTATTGAATATCTACAATAGAAAACGTGCGCAAAATCAGCACAATTTTATATTCCTACCTCTTTCAGGTCTCCATGGATATGAAGAACAAGTCATACGGGAATTCCGGCAAACGACTTCATTCTTATTCATATTACACACGCGTATATCAATACCGATAGCCCAAAGGTACAGCATCGAATTTTCATAATTGCGCCTCTAGGGTATTCATTTCGTGGCGCTCTCGTCGTTCCTCTCGACTCTCCTAGTGATTCCCTTTTTTCAGCACTGCACTGCGCAGCATAGTGGTGCTTATTTTTTAAACGAAATACGCAACACGAACCCGAATGTAAATATGTAATGCTTATGAACGTTGGCGCTCGATCTTTGCGCGCACCATTCGCTGGCGCTCATGAATATGTTGAATATTCCAAATTTACATTTTCTCATCGCTGTTTCGTTTTATTGCTAGCTTGACTTAGGATTCAAAGCGGTGGTTTGAGGGTTTTTATGAATGTGTGATGTTTTGATTTGGGGTTCGGTCCAGCGTTCGATAGGTTTTTGCGCATAAAAAGCATAACGCACGCAATCCAGCATTGCTTTGCTTTACCCGCTGGGCATTTATCTCACATGCTTAGACTGATTACAGGAGATAACTGTATTTTTTTGGCAAAGCAAACGTCAGTTCTTCTCGTGAAAATGCGCAATCTCAATGTAACACGATGCCTTCCAGATATTAAGTGCAATTTAATCACATTGATTTATAATAAAAAGCCAGCAACTTGGTAGATCATCACACATCACGTCTGGATGTACGTTTCACGCAGTTGTACGCACCGCTTCTCCGGATAACTCTGAAACTTTGATTTGTTAATTTTGATGGATATTTGGGCCCAGTAGGGGAGATCTCTGCTTGCGGCTTATCAATCACATTGGTGGCATGGCATATATTTTTCGGATGATCGGCTTGAAGAAATACTCATGCATTTTTTATTCGTGTAGGATGATCATCATTTAGACTGGGGCAAGGGCCACAGCGTGTGGTTGTATTAAAATAATACGATGTTTTTTTATTGTCTTGCGCTTGGCCAAGCATGAGAAGAGTGCAGAGGTCACTTGAAAAAAAAGAGCTTTGCTTAAGAATATTAATTCGTTGCATGGTAGTGACATTATAAAATTCTTAACATCTAGGAAAAGTGTAGAAAGTTTCAGTTTGCAAATATTTTTGTTGGAATTATTTTTCTCGTGCGTTTTGTGTATAAGATTTAAATAAATATCAAACAAAACTTGATTTTTTTTGAAGTTAACATTCGTTTATTACAGACGTTATGTGGTAAATGTTCAATTTGATAAGCCTCACATAAAAATATTAGTTGTAATGAATCACGAGGTTTGAATTAATGTGTATTATGGAATCATATTTCTTCACTTTACAATCTTCTGAGATGTAATTTATTACGCTTTAGTTTCTGATATCTTCGAGGAAAAGAACATCTAGTATTTTTTTTTCATTAATTATAGGTTCTACACTTTTTAAAAGTAATAATTTGTCCAAAATTCGTCATTAGGTTGAAGCGGAAGCAGCGGTATATAGATGGAAAATGTGGTATTTTTTGTTCACGCCTGTGCCGCTTGGATATTGTAAAACAAGGGTCGGCAACTTTTTTTACATGTCGGGCTATTTTCAAAAAAAAAAAAAACGCGGGCTGAACATTGAATTTAATGTATCATGAAAAATAAATATAGCAAGAACTATATTTATATTAACATAGTATAATAAGAATAATGTAAGTAAGCAAAAATATACAATTTATAAAAAGATTTTCTTTTAAATTCCGGACAATTTTCGTTAATAGCAACCAAAATACATTCTTTTAAAAATAAAATCATTCGTAAACGTCTTGTAATGTTTATCAATTAATATCAAAATATGTAAGGATGTTTTGATCAATGCTGAATAACACAGTAACACAAATTCGGTACTCTCTGAATTGATGGATTACGCGTTGCGTCCGCACGTACTGCACAAGAAAAGTGAAATCTAATGAAGCACTGTAAATAATAAATTTACTTCTGTGTCTCCTTATATAGCTTTGCCAAGAGAAAAGATTGAGAAAATATAAAACTAATACGCCGGATACATGAAAATAATATTCTTCGATAAGATAAACTGAACGTGGCACTAAATTATTTCAATGTTGATTAATACAACAATAGACATTTGTGCCCCAAAGTTCAACATGAGAAATAAATCAACAAAACAGATAAAAAAACAAACAAAATAATTACGGTGTAAGTTTGTGGTATTTTCCTAAATTATCTAGGTACTTTGGCGGGCCGTACAAAAGGTTATTGGGGGCCGTTTACGGCTTTGTTATTCAATAACTTTGTTATTAATGAATTCTACTCTACCAAGTAGCGTGTTTTTTTTTTAAACTTACCCATTGAGTAGGTTGTGGAAAAGCATTGAAAGTGTCAGCATTTGGGTAAATAGAGAAATGATTTTTGTGCATGAGGATTAAGAAACAAATAGTAGAAAAAGAGTGTAACGTACGCGTTCCGAGAAAATTAAAAAGATAAAACATTAAAACTTTTGCATAATTATTTCATTACTTGCCTACTATATTAAAGTCACAATAAGCACTATTTTATTTCCTTGAAATTTTTAGCAGTAGTGTGTGCATGTATTATAAAGTCAACATTTTATTCACTCTTAAGTATCTAGACATTTCTACACAATTTCCAGAGCAAGTAGTAAAATGTACTAATTTTATGCCTTCCATTTTTTTTCACATATTAATTGTTTACACATGTTGCTCAGCATTAAGCTTCGTGGAAGTCATTATGCGCGAGTAATTAAGAACACGCTAATTTTACAAGTTGCACATAAACCCAGCGGTTATATGTGTTCTATACAGCTTTTTTATTGACCATATGCATCTCTTGTCAACGTAGCTAACAGGTATTTTCTCAGTGCTCACTTTGCCTACGCGCCTGAACTCAGTTTTTATACGGAGTTACAGCCGATAATAAACATTTTGCACTCGCTGCCTTTATTTAACATGTAAATTTGTTTGGGGTTTTATATTTTTACACGGCCTCGAGGCGATTGTTTCGTTTTGTTTCCACGCGTTGTTTTAAACTCTGCGCCAAACGTCAAGCGGTAAATTTTTATATTGGCGAATTTTGTGGAAGTTGATGTTTCCTTAATGGTGGGCTAAATAATCTACCAGATGTTTTATATGAGGAGATAATAAAATTTGGATCGTTTAAATATAAAATATACCGCTATTAAGTTGGTTTGGCTCATTTTGTGTTTTCCTGAGCATTAAAGTTTAATGTCTTCAGTAAATAATGGCATTACATCTAAGCAGCGTTTGTTAGTCTATAATTTGCACTTTAATTTGGATAAAATTAAACTTATTCATAGAACGTTTTCAGCTTGTTGACTTCTGTTGAAGGGTAGTTGGCTGCTTCTTTTGTTGTTGATGTCTATTTTGAGGATTATGTAACTAGTTGTAGAGATTTATGAACTGTATGAAAGTGTGACTAGATGTGCTCATTTAAGGGTTTTTTATATTTAATATTCTACAAATCCATATTAAGTAAGTGTTATAGTTATTCTAGGTTTAACAACATAATTAATATTAAACACTTTGTAACCATTCTCAATGATACTCTGAACTTAATTTTATTTTAACAATCTAGAAATGTTTTTAAATTGATGGCAAAATGGTTCTGTATAATATTATTGTTTTTGTGCAGTGCCTCACAGACAATTACTTAATTTTTTTTGAGAGTATAAATTTTTTTCTTTCATTTCATGTGTACGTGCATTACTTCCACAATCTAGGATGTTAAAATGTTTATCAAACATGATTAGTTTTTGAAATCTTTCAGAAATTATATTGGAATTTTTATGAGAAATTTATTATAGCTAGATTAATATCAAATACATGATTTAATAGCGAGTTCAACTTCAATAATTTTTTATTAATTATACACTTTGAAAGAAATTCAAAATTAGTATAAAAATATTTTTTTTGTCATTTTGTCTTTTCTAAAAAGTCCTTAAAAAATCGATAATGTTAAAAAAAAATATTATAAATAAATTAATATTATGTACATTGTTTTATCCAAAGAGAGTTGCTCTATTAATAACTAATTTACTGTAATTTTAAGTTAAATATAACTATCTAAAATTTGAGGTTAAAATATACTGTATTTTGAAAACATACAACTTGCTTTTTGACAAATAGATAGAAAAATAAAAAAGCTACTGTCTCAACTTTTCCAAAAAAAGTGTACTTAAATTACTATAAATACCTTAAATGAAAGACAAAAGTAAACCAATTTTTCTTCTTCTATTTTATTAAATATCATTAGTCAGGTTGCTTACTTATACGTTTATAGCTAATACCGCTTTTATTACAAGTTTGATTAAGCTTGATTGAATTTTTTGTCTACTATTTTTATGGATTTAATCGCGAATGTATGATGCATCCGTGTAATATTGTTTTAAAACCGTGCGTTTTATCTCTATTACAATAAAACGCACCATAAAGGACAAGGCGGTAAACCCTCGAAAAACCGGGCGAAAATCACATCACGTAATTCTCGATTCTCAGCGCGCCGTAGCGGCGCACTTAATTATCTCGGCGTTATTAAAATTTAATGTGACGTCGTTAAATCGACCGCCGCCATTATACGCTGCGGCTCATTCAAACATCAACATCGTATAAATTATTGAGTACGAATTCAATTTTTGTATTAACTTGCTTTTTATTACCCTGACAATATCTTTGTACCAGACTACAATGCTTGGTCTCCTCTTGCAAGGAAGTAAATAATAATTGAATTCGTACAACTCGGCCTAAAACCGATGAGCCCAGCGCACAAAGTTAATACTTAATTGGTCTGACTGCTGGGAGAACTAAAAGAAGTTAACGATTCCCAGTCAGTAGACGTGCAGCCACAGAGAAAGTTTCTTTCTTCTCCCTGCGGGTTCCTGGTGTGGTCGTGCGTTTTACCGCAATAAGTGCAAAGTTTTCAACAGAGCTAGCGATTCGTTTGGGGTTTGTTAGAAATACCAAATTTTATCAGACTGAAATGGTAAACTCGTTGAGTCTTCCAACAATTCCGAGAATTGCAGAACGTGGTGCTGATACCAACTGGATTCTTTTTATCTATGGCGAGTCTCAACACAAAACGCAAGTGTAGAAAGGTGTTGAGGGTTGTTCGGTAGTTTCATTTTATTCTGAATATAAAAAGTAATGACATTGCGTTTCAGACATGGCAATGACACTAAGACCGTCCCCAGTTTACATTCGAGACGAGTTGCATTATTAATTCAATCTTCATTTCCATCTTCATCTCGTGTGCTGATCTTTACTTTGCCTGCTTGAGTTGGCTTGCTTTCATGATTGTGAAGTCATCACTTGAGGCGATAGCAGGAGGCGGTGCCATTCGATTCAACCCCTAATTCCATTTAAATGATAATTTTCTTGCTGACACCTTAGAGAGGAGATGTGATCTTGAAGTGATTTGAGTTATTTTGATGTTATTGTCAGCTAGATCATGTTTGGAAATTTATTTAATTGGAAGAAGTAGGGTTTTATAAAATCTGCATTTGGCAACTCTGTACTCTCCAGCAAATTAAAACATAGATGTAGATACTGATCAAAAGAAAGTAAACTCAATTTAATTTTCCTAATGTTGAATATACTGGTCATAACCCTTAATGTTAGGTTGACCTAAAACATTAAAATTACCTAATTGAATTATATTTTATTGATTGGTCCTTCTTAGAGATTTTACTATTTACTACTACTATTTCAACTAAGTCAGGTAAGTTAGAAACATTTTTAAGCATGTAAATAGATATCTAAGATAAACAATAGAAAAACTAGTTAGTTTAATTGTAGAAATCTTGAATTGCAAACTTACAGATACTGTACTTTAGTTACAATCACATAATTAACATAAAATTTAAAGAATCGTTGAGTGTGGTCACGAAATTTTTATTACTCACTAAATATTGTTACTAAAACGTTTAGTAAGTATTGAAGCTACGTAATTTCAGCATAATAATATAAAATTATAATTTCTGAGATATTTGTGTTTGGACATTCTGACACATTAAACTTGTATGCTTCAAGAAGTAGGAAGGACTTCTTAACTGCACAAGTTTGAGTCATGTTTTAACTTGATTTTTGGCATCTAACACAATAGTAGGAAACTCGCGGCTCTTTGCAACTTTTTATGCGGCCCGCCAACGCACCAACATAATTTAAACAACAAACCTATAACATGAGTATGCCGTGAGTGGTGACAAAAATGTTCGGGTTAGGTTACAAATTATAGTTATCTTTGTTTTTTTATCTGTTTTGTTAATTCATTACTTACGATGCACTTTGAGTCATAAGGATCTATTGTTTCATAAATCATCATTAAAATAATTTAGTGCTATGTTCAGTATATCGAACAAATTTATTATCATGTACATGATATGATATCATGCTACGTGATCATGAATTGTCAATCTCTTGACCGGTGTGAGGTGGCTGACACAAACCATCTTGATAGATTCCCCGTAAAACATATTAGGAAAATAGCACATTAATATTTATAATTTTTGAACCAGTTCCATGCACGACTTCAAATTTCCACCTACAAAGGAAGCATTAAGACGCAATATTTCATGTAAATATAAGTAATCATATAATTGTGTTAAAGGTAATAATGTAATTAGATTATAATGGGCTTTATTAGAATACAAGAGAAAGATATGATTATGTTGATAAAACTTCACTACAACACTTACTTAATATTGTTTTGTAAAACGTTTTTGATATGTTATTTTCTTTAGTATGAGAGTAATTTATTATTGTTTCTGATTTAGAAAATTACACTTTGAAATTGCATACAGGACAAACAACAAGATATTGCATTGTATCATACTGAAGAAGACAACATGCCGAACACGTTATACAAATCATTATTAAGTGAAGTTTTATCAATATAATATAATATCAACAATACTCTATTCATAATTAAATGAGAAAATGCGTTCTACAGATAGGTGGTAAATTGCAGTCGTCTCTAAACCTGGTTCAGAAGTTGTAAATAAAAATGTGTTACTTTCTTAATATGTCTTATGTGAAATTCGTGAAGTTTTTGTCTTAACAAAGCTAAAAAATGTGACCATAGCAATAAAATCAAAGCTTGATTAGACTTCACTTGACTTGTGCAGTACATGTGGACGCAACGCGTAATCCATCAATTCAGAGAGTACCGAATTTGTGTTACTGAGTTATTCAGTTATCGTACATCTAACTCTGTCACTACATCTCAATTGTCGAGCTTCTAAAATCCTAGAAAATTTTTATCTACGCGAAGGTCCTGTCCTAGGCTTTTGAAAGTGTAAAAATAGTTATTCCATATTGACAATAACCACTACAATACGTAATAAGAAATGCATATTCTTTTCAAATTATTGGTGAAATAATATATGTTTTATTGTGAAACAAAAATATAAAAAGCCTCGCTCCGTAGCACAGTCAGTAAACTGTCTGATTGTAGCAGTGATAGCGAGGTACGTATTCTGGGAAAAGGGCACGTGTTTAAATTCTGCTAAGGATATATTCAGTATAATATATATTCTCACCAAATTTAGCTCCAATAACTGCTAATAACTCTGGTAGTTGATGCAGTATAGTGGAATAGAGATCAAGTACGGTGTCCGTATCCGACATAGTTGCAACAATAAAGACATAAAAAACTAAATAAAAAAGAAAATTAGTGAGAAGAACCGTTAATTCAATTTAAATTTACAAATTTATATATTTTGTATTTAATATTTATACAGAATCCATTTTCTGGCATTATTTATAATATAACATGATAATGAAAAAGTTGTTTTATATTTATTTTTAATAGTACCCAAATTTAATGTGCAGCCCACATAAAAAATATTGCGAAAATCACAAATGTATCTAAGTGATAACCTAAAATTGTAACTAAATAATATTAAGACATCCGAGGTTTTTAAGAATATTCTTTTTGCTTTAAGCATACATGTTTAAAACATGTTCCAACATAAATTTAGCTCTCTATAAATGAATAATGCAGCCTTTCTGCAAAGTGTGTTTTATTTTGAAATTATAAACTTAAAGATTCTGTGCTCTTGACACACTTCTGCATATATTGTATAATTTTAAAAAGTTTTCTTACAGTTTGCACACATTTTAGTACAATATGCTAAAACTCAGTGCTAGGCTCTGCGCCTTGTTGAAACTTGCACACCGATTAAGTTTCATTGCGCTGTGTGCACATCGAGACACAAGCAAGGACTCCTATTTCATGTGACACGGACACGCTGGCGCGAGATCCTCCTGCTTGGATTACATGCTACCCAGCCCGTCTTGTTCCTGCTACGGTTCGCCTAGCATTCTGCACTGCTGACTCCATTACAGCACAAGAATGCAACACTGAGCTAAAATCTAGGCACTTTTCGTGCAAGTAATTGTGTTTATAATTCAACATCGTCGTCACCCTTTAAGTCTAAAGTAATCGATTTCAGCTTAAGGCTGTAAGGCAGAGTAAGGTTCAAGATTCGATGCTTAGTTGGCGTAGATAACACAGTCTTTAGGACTCATTAAGAATAAATTAGAATCTGTTTGACACGCATGGCACCACTTCATCATCACTTCGATGCGATCGTATTTCATTGAATTTTATACGCGGTGTTTGCTTACAAGAATTGAATGCTCCAACACCTAAAGTGAAACAAATTTGAGAAGATATAATTGACTTGGGTGTTTGTTGGCTATGAGTGTGATCAATCAATTTTAACTATTGGAGAAATGCGTTGAATGGATGGGAATGTTTACTGTTTTTGCAGTAAGTGAACAGTCAGTAGAGCATGAAGAAACACTGAAATATATTAGTGTTAATTAAAAATTAATTATTGTACTATTGTATAACATAATCTGTGGAGATATTTCTATAGTGAATTGACTTCATGTTGTACTTAAATCCTTATTGAAGAGGTGGTTTGAACCACGTACCAATACTTCAGAAACCACAAAAGTGTTTAACTAAAGATTAAACTAAAATTGTAATTAAATAATATTGGAATAACATGAAACACAAAAAGTATTCTTTTTGCTTTAAACATATATTTTTGAAATGGTTTTTTTACGATAAATTGAAGACAATAAAATGGTTCTAATTAATGTTAAATTAATCTGATAAAAAATTAAATGTTGCGTTAAAATAAAACTTTAGTAATGCATAAAAAATAAAACATAATATTTCTTAAACACCCATTAATTTAGAAATAAAATTGTTTTATAAATCCCACCATTTCAAGCATTTTTTTCTTCTTGTAAAGTGGTATTATAGGTTTTTAGATTTTTGTCTAAAATAAATCTATCAAATACATCAAGAAAGCAAATTTTTAATCGTAAACTTGAAGTTTGCGTACTTTTAGTACGATATGATTAACTTCAGATTAGAACTAAATTCAGAGATGGTTTATTATAACAATACAAATTTTGTTTATAATTAATCAATATTTAAGTTAAAATATAAAATTTTTATTTTTACTTGAGTCTTACGACAAACTTTTAATTACAGTAAGCCTTTTTATTTGAGCCTATATTGTAAGAATTGTAGGAATTATAATTAACTAGCTTTAAGAACATCAAATAGTTCATCCTGCTATTAAATGATAATTCAAAAAATAAAAGTTTGTAAGAAAATTTTACATTCCAAGATCTTTCTAATGCTTACTTCTTGCAAACTGTCATTCTATCAAATCTGTTCATAATAAATTTGTAATTTCTCATAAATTTATGATTTTCTCATTTTTTAAAACTAAGCTAAACAACCTTAGTTAACATATTTTCCTATTCTTTTGCCTCTGTATCTTTTTGTTTTTTATTTTTCATTTAGAATTAAAAATGTGTGGAAAGCGACAAAGACAAATTTACACTTGTAAATTTATCATCAACGCAGACATTTTGCCGGAAGTTAAAGATAAGACAAAAATTCAACTGGAAAAGAAGGTAAGGATTAAAATAATTTGCAAGAACGAGACAGCAATGTTGTTTATTGTTCTGCTTATTTTGGTATGCTCAGCTTTTGATGTCAAGCGTGCTGACTGAGGCTGCGAATAAAAAATCTAAAGGTGTAATTTACATGTCGTAATGATGCTACTTTCCTCATCGCAGAGCTGCGAAACTTGCAGCTTACACGGTAGTGCTTCAAGGATAATGCGAGACAACGAGCAAATGAGTTTTAAAATATGCGTGACTTACTTGCTTTGCTTCCGAGGAAAACAGCGTGAAATGAAACGCACTTCATGCGTGTGGAAAATGTACAAACATGACGCTAGAATAATTTGCCTTAAAAAAGCTATAAAGAAAATTCAAATAAAGTGAATGGCGTTTCAATTTTTGGTAGAGATGTAGGTCACGGATCTAGTTGTGCACAGTTTTTAATAATGTGCATTCTCGTCTTAGCACAGTAGCCGTGGTAACTTGTACTAAAGCTCAGGATAAATCCCGGAGGGTACGCGATGCTTGTCCGATATGATTCAAACCTAAAGTACCCCAACATTCACCTTATAATACACCAAAGAAATTACCATTACTCCGGCACTCACACGTCTTGCACAAACGCACCACATCTCAAACCAGCAGCACTCTTTTGGTGAGTGCGGTGGCAGAACCTGGAAGTTGACATCTAGGATGTCTTGTAATATTCATAATAGTTTCTCATTTCCCTGTGCGCCCATTCAATCTTGCGATACAATGTGCTCTTTTCTATAAAACCTTTGCTTCTCAAGACGCCCAGCAACTGAGGGAGACAACAAGATATTCGACTTTTGTTCCGAAATGCTAGAAGATTAGAGCAAACAGTAACAAGTGCTTTGAAAATCCTCATGCAGATGTAACAAACAATTGTAGACCTATGCCAACCTGACCTAACCTGAAATGTTGAAATTACGAGTGGACAAGTGAAGCTTAAATAAACAGGTTAGAGTGCTAGGAAAGAATGTTTTAAATGTTTTAATAATATAATCCCTTTTGCTAGTCATTCGGTCATTCCTTATCAATTGAGGTCAGGCGTGGAATTCTTGCTAGTTTGCACATTTTTTGTCATTTTTAGACCATTTGGCTATTTAAAATCCTTCTAATCCAGCAGTCTAAGGCTTATAGACGTCCTCGCTGGTGTGCCGGAGATGGATTTATGCTTTTAGTCTTTCCTGTTCTATTCACCGAATTGCTGCAAAAAACGACTCCAAGATAAAAACGCGTGCTCGACTCTTGAAAATATGGATTTGTTAAACCCTTGGATTTTGTGCACCCGTTCAGTTTTTTTTTCTCTTCTTGTTGAAAGCCGATGTAATATAGCGACGCCTTTAGAATTTGATGTCATTTGGAGCTCCAATCTGAATGCACATTTAAAACGCATTAAAAGAATTTTTAAGGACAAACGACATGGAAGAATAATTTGCTTTACTAAGATTTTATTAAAAACACGCCGAAGATTAGTTGACAAATTGAACGTAAACTATTTGGTGGCGCTAATGTGTGTATTTAATGCAATATTTTGTAGTGGTCACATAGAGATGGCAATACTCTCGACAACACTACGATTAGGTATGTGTCATAACTTTAAAACTAATTGATTTTTGCAAATTTTACTGATGATTTTTGGCTAAAACAACTGCACATACTCAGTCAATTTTTACGCTCTTAATAGTTTTCCATGACTATTTATTTTATCGATAGTTTTTGGTTAAGTTGTTAGTTACCCGTGAGATATTTTCAAAACAAATAAGTTTCTACTTATTAATATCTATTGTATTGTAATTTACAAACGTCATAAATATCTTCAACATCCTATCGTTAATATTATCTCATGCATAAATGCTTTGTTAACAAAGGCGGAAGATGAAATCATAATAGAAACGGTGAGCAATGAAAACCGCATATTTGTTGCCTTCAAGCAAGCCGTCTTTTGGTACTCAAGCATTTAATTTTCATGCAATAAAACATTCAGCATTCAAACGCGCCGAGTTTTTCTTGCGCTTCTCTGAAAGCTTCCAGGGCTTAAACTGCCACCGCTTCTCAAGAACGCCTTTGATGTGCGCACTTTTGGGCAAGTCTACAATTGCGCGCCACGAAATTGGACGTTGCTCTTGTGAATGCTAAACATTTTTTCCAAAGACGGACATTTAACAAGCTCAAGTTGAAATCATGAACATAAATAACGCTTGTGCATATGCAGAAATTTTAACTCTTTTTGCCATAATTGATTTTGTGGTTTGTAATAACCGAGGAGGAAATTTGGCACATTGGGCCAACGTACAAATGTACAGAGGGCGTTGCTTGTTAGTGAAGCAGGAAACTACAAAACGCCCATTTTGTAATTACCGCTGGATGAGGGTGGAAAGGTCGCACGCTAATGAAATATGAATCAAACTGTTGAGCTAAGTAATAAAATAAAAAATGTCTTTTATTTAATGGCAGAAATATACATTTAGTAATAATTCGATCGCACACAATGACGGCATGTAAAACATTAAATCGAAATCCGATGGAAGACAAATTGTTGCAATGCTCGTAAATTATTTTTATCCTCGGAATGTTTCGGTTTTTTTTACACCCAACATTAAAGTATTAAGTATTTAAAATTAGACATCAATATTTCAAAACATATTTATTACCAATGCATCATTAGAGAAGTAACTTTTATGGCATATAAAAATTCAATAGATGCTTTCCTTGAACAATCATTTCCGTCTGTGATGATTACTGCTACACTAGCGCATTTCCAACCTATCTGTATATTGTATAAAAGATACCTGGATGAAATTGAAAAGTTAACTACAGGTCAAACCACCTTGATGCACGCCAACGCATCGGTTCCTGCCATGCGGTAGTGCAGGACGGCAGGAGGCACGACAACACGACGAACATGGCGTAACACGACGTAACGTGAAGTAACATAGAGTTATGCCGACCACCGCCGCCGTTAGAGCATCCCAAGCCAACAGCGGCTGGCGAAGGCGTCGGATCAAACATTTACGTAATTTTACTTTCGCCGCCTGCGCCACGGCGATAAATCACGTCGACGCCGTTTTCCTGTGGGATTTTCACGTTTTGCGCACGTAGTGCACGTGACACGAGACACCAGGCGGCGTAAGACATTTTTACGTTGTTAGGTTTATATTGTCTAGCTAGGGGGTTTTACTTGGATTAGGAAATGACAAAGTTTTACAAAGGTGAAAAAATGTGCGAAGGAATTTATTTGCTGATATACATTATAGTTCATTTTAAAGATGTTTATTTACTCTATAAATTAGCAGGAAGATCAAAAGTATAACCCTTAGAAATGTACAGTTATTAAAAAACAAAAAAAAATCTTGCCTCAAATTTATGTACCTGCCGGCTTCTAGCCACTCCATGTACACATAAAACATTTTTTATATAAAAACATTTAGTTGACTGTATTGGCCATAACATTTTATTGGAATTAATGTTTTGAGGTAAATTATTTAATGGTAGTTTATGCCAGAGTTTGGTTTTAGAAAACTAGAGGGCAGATGAAATGTAGGTTATACTTAACTTGCTTTATTTAACAATAACAATTTTTTTTCAGTTTTCAGTTCATTATATTATCTGCAAACTGCAAACCGGCATAAATAAGAAAGAAATAATTTTGAAAAATCTATAATTACACTGCTTGCAGAACGTAGAGCGGGTGATTCGAACTGTTGCAGTTGCGAAATTTAATTTTTCGATTAATAAAATTTTATTTCAAAAACTAAATGCGCGAAGAAAATTGAAATACTAGTGTCGTATTGAGCAACTCATACATAATTGACTGAACATACTTTCATTTTATTATAAATCAATATTTGTTGAGAATTTAAAAATTCAGTTTAATAACTTATAACTTTGAAATTATTAAATACAAACAAATTACGTTTTTATACATTTCGTTGGTATCTATTTACGAATTGTTGTTCAAAACAACTAAATGATCTAAAAATAATTAAAGAACTTATGGGACAATATATCAAATTTCAAGCAATATTTGGTCAAACACTAAAATTTAAATTAAAAAAAAAACAATCGACGGTTGGAAAATGTCGAAAAACTCGTTTTCTTGGAAAATAATGATTGATTGAATGCCGTTAATGGCATCCCAATCGAAAATGTGCTGTTTCATAGCGTTATAATGAAAAGAAAAAAATCACTTACTTAAATATTTGCCGTTTCCTAGCCGTTAGTTGATAGTTTTAGGTATTGAATACAAAGATATTAAGCAATTAAAATTTATAGATTACTTTATATATATATTTTTTATTAATAATCAAATTGTTTATGGCACTAAATTTATTCTACAATTTAATAACGAAAACAAAAACTTCTCAATAACGTAATAAAAGTTATATTAATATTAAAATTTATTCAAAGGCAAATTTTCATTTACATAATTTGCTTTTTTTCTGGTTCTCATTTACTCTATATCTAAAGCAGCGAAACCAGTAAGTTCACCACTAGTAAGTTCTGCAACTGTTAGTTTAGCTTTTATTAAACATAGAAGATGGACAACTAAAGCAGTATTGACTTTTGTATACCGCATTTTGTGACTTTCGAGCATATTGCATGCTAAACATCACTAATGCAAGTGCACCTATCTAGTGTAACAAGCCAAAGGTTAAATAGTAAAGGACAATGAGGCTATTTCGGACGCTGCCGTGATGGTATATCAACGTTGACAGGCGTGTAGCCACCTTTCTTATTAAACGACCCGCTTCGCTTAGTTTACTCGCATGCATATGGTCGGCAACGCGTCGTTGCGGGCTTTTAATTAAGCTCCTAAATTCCGCTTCGGGGTTGGCACCCTTTATATCTCCAACCGCAGTTTGTCGCATAATATCCTGGGAATGTTTTGATGTGAGGCTGTTAGTATCTCAAATGACATAAGTTGGGACAATTTCCACTTAATATGGATGTCGGCTGGTACTGAAGAGTTTTTGGTTAAAATTAGATTATGCAGACAAATTCATGAAAGTTGTTATTTGACGTATTATCTTTGTAAGTTTCTTAATATTGTGATAGAAAGTTGACATCAAAGTTGTGTTTCAAACTATATTATTAGTACTGTAATATTAAAAAATCCGAAAAGTTCTAGTTCAGTCAGTTCAATTAGTTTTTTGGAAGAGTTTGAATTTGAACTGTATAAGTAAGAATATTTATGTTTCCAGCTAATTAATATAAAAGTGCTTGATATTAGACTACTGTGACAAGACAAAGCTGTAAATTATTATTGTGAACTATTATCAAGAATTGTTCCAATAATCTAGTTGGGTTGCGACACATCAAGTTAGCCAGAGAATACCATCATTA
>JAODIE010019009.1:96115-107400 GCA_027575565.1 Diploeciton nevermanni
TGAACTATTATCAAGAATTGTTCCAATAATCTAGTTGGGTTGCGACACATCAAGTTAGCCAGAGAATACCATCATTATCGTACTCAAATAAAAGTAATTGCACGGTTTTAAGTCATTTGAGTTGTGACCCTACTAGATGGTATGAGTTTCCGACTACAAGGACCTGAAGTCGTCCTCCTAAGTGTGGAGGTAGCAACCGTAGTCATAGAATGCATTGAGTTTAGTGAAGTTATATTATTATAGTATTATGCTGACAGTACTTTTGAAAGTTGCCCTAATAAGAGGAATGGTTATGACAGTTGTGTCTAAGTGAGATCAAAATTATAACGTGGTGGTATGTGGAGAGCACACACAAGATCTTTTATCACTTAATCTGGATAACTGTTAATAAAGGTAACATAACAATGAAAAAAATAGAAGAAAATGAATAAATTGTGTTTTTGAACTGGCATGTCTAATAATAAAAATTATCAATTGTTTAATTGTAATTTATTCGTATAGTATAATGCTGATTTTTATTTACTATAGGTGTGTGGAGTTCATGTTAAACATAAACCACAGAAATGTGGTTAACATAATTTATTTTTATTTTTGGAGCGTACTGCAACCATGCCAATTATTGACACCGTGCTTGACTTCCATTCTATTATACTACATCAACTACCAGGGTTATTAGCAGTTATTGGGACTGAATTCTGTGAGAGTATATATTAATTTAAATGTACCCCCAGCAGGATTTGAGAACCCGTGTCCTCAGAATATGCACCTCGCTGTTACTGCAACAATCAGACGGCTTACCGACTGTGCTACGAAGCGGGGCAGGTAGCATAAAATGTAATATCATTTTTAAAAAAATTTATTTAAATTTATATACACGTTATTTATCCTAAAAAAATAAATAACGTTTTTATTTATTTCCTTAAAATAAGAAAAATCCACAAAAGCTCAAAATAATTTATGCATTTTCTCGTTCAACTTTTGCATGCCAATCATTTTTATCAAGTCCTGCAGCTTGCTTTTGCCGCAGCATCCCAAATAACTTTTTATCATTTTGTCAATAAATTACGCGCAATACATATGCAAAAAAAACTCGAAGAATCGAAACGGAAACGAGGAAACGTTCGACAGAAACTTGCAGCTTTTTTCCGGCAGTCGCGTGCGCGTCGACCCAAAAGTTTAACTTTTTTCGTGGCACAGTGTGTCGTCTCTTTTGAAAAATTCCCAACACACCTCAAGCTAACAAAAACTTTTATCGGAACGTGCAAACTTTACGTGATGAATGATGCGATGGCGAATTCTGCATTTTCGATTGGGGCGCATCGACTTGGATGCTTCCTAAGCACTGCTGGGAATCGTCTTTGATATCGGCGTTGATATACGGCACACTAGCAGGATAGATAGAACGTGGAGGTGGACAGACTGTACTGTTATCGAATATATTGCTTCCAACCCTCGCTGTTTGATGCCAAAGTGTAGAATACTCAATTATTTTCATCGTTTTTCATAATTCTAATGTTTTATTTTATTTGCTAAAAGGCAGAAAATAATTGTGTGACACTAGTGAGAGAGATTATTTCAGATAGATATCTTTTTCATAAAACTATTGCACGAACACTAATACCTTGGTCAGGGTCATTAAAGTATTATTTTATGAATTAGAAGTTTTTCTTTAATCACATATTACTTAGTATTATCTTTAAACAATTGTTGTCGATAATATAGACACTAAAACAGAAAACATATTGTTAGATGCCGTTCGTTAAATTTGTTTTCGACTGTTCCTTTCCATTTTCCAGCATATTATGTATGAATAAACCTGAATATCATGCTCATAGAGTGACACTTAGTTTAGCAGTAAGTTATGTAACTAGTATGTAAACAAATATTTTGTTTTGTTTTGCGTATAAAATGTAAAAAAAATTAACAGCTACTCTGAATAGTTTAATAATTTATGCCTATCAAAATGTAAAATGTGTATAACTAAAATTCCTATTTAAATTTGATTACAATGAGTGATATTCTTAGATATTGTTCATTCTTCAATTTATTTGGTAATATTTTTCTAATTTTTTTTTTGTTTGCTACATTCTGATAGTAAAATACTTACTTGCATATATTTTTACTTTGGTACTTATTAAGTTGTCAAATTAATTAATATTCTCCTCCAACTCAGTTTGTGCTACTAAATAATATCCAATATTTGTCAGTTCCTCTTGACACTTGGATGATTTATCCGTATAGAAATTTGAAATCTGTTTAGCTGTAATTCGTATAGCCACCAGCAAGAAACGCATAATTATAAACCGCCTCGCTCGCGACCAATCTCGCTGAATGCGCTTATTAATCTGATTAGCACGTCGTGCTCCTCGCAGCAGCTTTTTCTGTTTTTCGGGCCACGCCGTGGAAATTTACGAGCGCGCCATTTATCACAGCGCAGACAATAATTATTGTAATGGCGATGATATATTTTGCAGAAAGTGTATCTGAAACAGTTTCTACAATTTATAGGTTTGGAGATAAGAGGAGCACAGAGCGCGCGCACTCCAAGATGAACCATCTTCAACGAGCATCTTCTCTCTTCGCCGGTCGCGTATTTCATAACCAACTATCACTTATCAGCGACAGATTTCACGTCTCACGGGTGCACGTTACAGTGATACGATCTGTATGTCCAGCCAACGAGCTATGAAATCATAACCTAGATTTTCGCGTCAGAGTGCGGCCATTTTTCAGCTGGGTCCTTATTAAGCTGTGAGCTTAAGCTGAAAGTCGTAGTGCTAATGCAATAATCTCACTGCGGGGGTGGTGGATTCGATTAGAGCGCGAAGTAAACAGCATTTTCATGAATAGCGCGCGTGATTGCGAATGTGAAGCGAGGACACAAAAGCAACGATGATTGAATGCCGGCCTGCCACAAACGCCCTTCGCATCGAACTGCGATCCGAGAGCAGAAATCTCGGCCCGTGGATTGAAAGAGTAACGGCAGAAGAATAAAAAAGCAGCTTCCTTGAGCGAAGACCCGAATGACAAGCGTAGATTACATTATCTCGACGGTTTTACCGCCGCTCGTAATTCGTACCTTGTTTTGCAGCATTTTATTATACGCCTTTTTTATGCAAAACAAGAATTATTTGAGTTTTTGAGAGAAACAAAGAAATACGTCAGGGTTAATAAGTGAGACTGTTCGGATTTAAATTATTTCATTATTGCTCAATAATAATAATAATACTAAATTAAACAAGCAACATTCTATTCTATATCTAGAACCACTAATTACCATTTCTATGAATATAAAACAATGTCAAAATTTAAACAGTGCTTTGGAAAGTTAAAAAATAAAATTAATTAAATTAGGTCTTATAAATGTTACTTACTACTAAGCTAAAGCCCCGCTCTGTAGCAGTCGGTAAGCCGTCTGACTGTAGCAGTAATAGCGAGATGCATATTCGGGTTCAAATCTTGCTGAGACTATATTCAATATATTCCTACAATATTCAATCTCAATAACTGCTAATAACCCTGGTAGTTGATGCAGTATAATGGCCAAGTATAGAGGCCAAGTACGGTGTTGGTGTTTTACATGCTTGCAGTACGCTCTAAAAATAACTAAGGTAAATTCTGAATTTTAAATCACCACTAGATGTCAGTGCAAGTTCAGAAAAGTTCACAACATTTTCTTTCAACTTTTTATCTTAACTACTACTAAACTATATGTCTCAGAAACACTATTCAAACCTAACATTATAGAAATGACTGAACTAACTGAAATTTAATAAAAAGTAAAAATCTAGGATTTAGTCTAGTTGCTTTTTTATATTTCCTGTTTATAAACCAAACTGCCAATTTTTAAAAGATATTAATTTGTGTTTTTATCTGAGAGATTTAGTTCATTAGTTATTGCCTAAACAAAATAAAACTCTTAACTGAACAACATCACTCTAAAAATGTATACAATAGATACGTAAATTCTAAATCTCGACTAGTTATAAATTTGTGAAATGGAAGTGCACACAATAATATGATGCATGTATATTGCACGCGCGTGTGTGGGATGCTGCACGCAATCGCATCACACACAATGAATGTGCTCGGATGGCTGTACATTATCCCCCGCTTTCATGTCGACACAGGAGACTCGTATTCAATTTTTGCACGTCGAGCGCAAATTTAATAAAAACGTTATTTTATGCATTTTATGTGCGTGTTGCCACACAGCACTTGTATGCAAAGCGGTGCACAACTGCAAATCGATAATGCTAACGGATTCAATTTGTACTTTGAAAAGTCACTTACGCTACACAAGGGTGTAGAATCGTTTTCTCATACGTCTCGCACGCAGGAGGATTCATAATCTAGTTGTGGGTTTGTTTTTACACTGATCGCGTATTAATTACTGAGTTTGTACAATGAATTAATGCAATTTGTTGCAACTAAATGCGTTTTAATGGCGGTTTAATATGAATTTACGAACAATTATCGCATTACAATACGTAATTAATTCCCATGAGCTGACTATAATGTTTCGCTAATCTATGTATTAAAGTTTGTAATTTCCTTTGTGGAATGTTGCATTTGTGGTCAATGCAATATTTGCAAAGTATCAGTTTTCATGCAGGTTTAACGCTAATATTGTGTGACAAATAAATTTATTGCAAATGATGTTGAATACACTGGTTAATAGAATCCTACTTTTTTTGCGAATTCAGCTGGTTATGGCTCATTTATAAACTTTATATTACAAATTGTTGAAATGAAGAAATGATTACCTTTTAAGAATTAGGAATTAAGAATTTTACTTGTTATTTTTTAACTTCCTCTACTTCATTATATTGCATCAACTACCAGAGTTATTAGCAGTTATTGGGACTGAATTCTGTCGGAATATATATTATATTGAATACACCCCCAGCAGGATTTGTACTCCTGTTCTCCGAATATGCACCTCGCTGTCACTGCTATAGTCAGACGGCTTAATGACTATGCTACGGAGCGCATGGAGCAATGTTAGTGTTTGCCTTAGAGAATTTTTGAGTTAGGACAACTAGTTGATTAGATTATTTATAAAGTGCCAATGTTTCTCAAACCTATCTTCAACTGGCTAGAAACATGTTCCCAGCTCAAGATTGATTTTGGTTCAGATAGGATCAAGTTGTTGAGACAAAACATTTAATGCTAGTTTACATTTTTAATATTTGCTTCATGTAAATAATAAAATTTTTAAGTAATTATTTACAATGTAAGTCTACTATTTTAATAAAATCTGCATCTTATAAATATAAAACTTGACTTAATAGACTACTTGTAATTAAAGCAGCAAATTTGCAGCAAGAATTAGTATTAACCTAAAAATGAAACTTAAATATTTAAGTGACATTCTATAGTTTATTTAATTAACTAAATGTTTTTACTTTAAAATTACCAAAACAGTCGAAGAGCTTGCAGACTGCTGGCATAAAAATAATTTTTAATAAAACATCTTGTTATAACCTCAACTTATTTGGACAATATGTGGTAATAGAAATGTTTTTACTTCTATTGCACTTTCATTTTAGAAGATTTTCTAGTATGCTACATACCGACTTGGTACTTAAGTTGGTATTAAGGTTGTAAAACATTCGCTTCTCAGTATAATTTTGCACTGGGATATTTCAACTAAAAACATGTACGAATTGAACAGATATGCATCACGATTGATTGATTGATATTCGATTTAATGTGCGCCACACAAGTTGAAATTCAATTTAATATACTATACTTTTCCCGCGGTCACGTTGAGCCTAGACTAAACAGTCGTAAAGTCATGTCAATGTCAAAGTTGCAAACTTGTTCTCAAACGTCATGAAACTTTTGCAGAAAGCAATGTATTATTAATTATTTTTTCACGCCAAAAAATCCGTCATAGAGTAGTCTTGTTCTACTTTTTAACTAATATTGCTTTTGTTATTTGTGGGAATGTATTTTCTAAGTATTATGCATTAATTTAGTAGTAATGCTGAGAAAATAAGATATTAAATAGTAATTAATTCTAATTACTATTCTAATTCTAATTCACTTGGTGACAAAAAGGGCAAAATGTTTGATCGTAATCTACTCTTAAAGGGAGAACTGAAGATGCAATGCAATGTTTTAAGTTTTAGAGTGAATAATGTATTTGTTTTTATTATACAATATATAAATGTAGGTTAAAATACTATTAAAATTCAATTTTGCTTTTATTTACTAAAACGATTGGTATATACACTGGAAGTTTTAAAACTAATTAACAATCATAATGCGCAGATAAATTTTGTTTATAACAACATTTAGTTTATTAAATATTAATTACTAGTTTTAATTATATTTGTTTTTAAACATTTTATATTTCATTCTAAATTTTTTTAAACACAATAAATTTCAATTTATCCCTACTAGTTTTTTTATCTATCTAGATCATAAAAACTGTTTACTGAGTAATCTACGCCTAAAACTAAAACTAAACATTTAATGCAATGTTGATTTTATTAGGTTAGAGTGCTAGAAACTAGTGGATAACTCTAGAAAGAAATGAGTTATTTTTATTGTCATCTGAAGGTAGAATTAATTATTTTATTTTTTTTTACAATTAATAAACATATTCTAAAGTATGACTTGATTAGACAATTACAGTTTTGATCACGTGATGAATAAATTCAAATCAATTTGCATTGTATTTACTAAGATCAAGATCAAGAAAGATTGATATATCTAAACCAATTTAACAATAATAATATCCAAATAATTTTTCTATATAATAATATGTTTCATATTTTTCACAGAATCTTTTAATATACAATAAATTTCAATTCATATATTAACCAACATCTTTCTTCTTTTACCCATCTCTACTATTTCATCTATCTGTCCGGAGCCTAAGAACCGCAAAACGATATAGGAAACATATGACTATGAACGCTTTAAATTTTGAAATTTACTACTTGCGTTTGACTTTAATAACATGTGATTTCATCTCTAATAAACCGTAATCACCCGTACATTAACCGGTCTAGGCGGACGTGCAAGCCGAGAATATCCACAAAAATCAAACGTAATTTATGCCTTCTTCTATTAGTTTTGAGCACTAATATTATATTTTTATGATGCTTGCGTTCTTGGCGTGAAAAAGACATTGTGTAATTGTGCAGTATACTGCCGCAGTGCCATTAAAGCATTTACACTTGCATTATAACAATTTTCCTATTAACATTTGTATTATACATTGTAGGCACTGCATTTGTTGCAAACATTGTTGAAGCTCGTACTTGTAATGCTCTATAAATGCTAATCTTATTGCTGCAGACAAAAATAACGTTTTCTTCTTAGTTCGCTAGTTTGTTGGCAATGTAAAAGTTTATTTCATCTTCAACAGTAAATAAATCATCATGACTTTTGTTATTAGAACTTTTTCAAAGTCGAGATATTGAGTTTGTTCTTGTGTTTGTGACAACTGTTGCCAGATGGTGAATCTCTTTGGTGCAGAGTGAAGAAAATTACATTATCAGAGAAAATTTTAAAAATTTTTTTATGGAAGTTATTAGTTTTCCTTAGCTAAATATTACCAGAAAAATAACATATTAGGTTATTTTATTAATTGGATTGAATTTATAGGAGATTTTGAGTTTGTGTATAATCATAATTATAGATTTATATTTAATTAGAAAAAAACATTATATGTTTGGTAATTCTTATCTAATCTTCAATCTAAATTTATAAGCATTGCTACATTGCATATTTTAGAATTGGTTACAATACAATTACGAATAACTCTTATAGAATTATTATAAATAAATTAATTCTGTAAAAAGCAATAAAAAGCTGATTTAATTTTATTTTGCAAAATTGAAATAAAATGTAATGTATATATTTTCTAGTTCTAAAGTTCAATAAAAAATTAATTGATTTTAAAATAGTGCTACCAAAAATTAATTGGTCATTCATATATTTATTGCTTTGTGTTTTTAAGAGTAACAACATATTTATGTAATTCTCAAATAAGAAAAAAGCTGTATAGAATATTTAATAGTTTTTAAAATTACAAATTTTAGATTAGTTAATAAGTTGATTTAGAATAAAGCGTGAAGCGCAATAGATAAATTAATTTTGTAAAAAACGCCATAAAAATATTATAATGTATGTAATTTCTAGTTATTAGAAAATTCTGAAAAAGTAATTATATTACAATCAGATAGGTTGTATTGTTAATCAGAAAATAACGTAAATAATTATTAACATAAATAATTGTTTATAGTTCAAACATGAACTAATTGAATTAATTTTTTTTTTTGAGAAATAAAAAACCGTTACAAGCTTAATAGATTCTTATCAATCTACCTTCAATTTACATAAATAAAAATAGGTTGCTATCTGCAATATATAATCATCCTAATTTAAGATTATGTTTCAATTATAATTGATTTAAAATTCTTAATTGATAGTAAATATCAAAATACTGATAAAGAAAACTGCTAACAACTTCTAATACATTACATAGTTAAGTATCTGGTGTGAAATGAATTCTAACTTACGTTAAGCTCTTAATTCGAGTTTTCCTGGTGGAGCTTCTTATTAGTAAATAGCATTATGACAATCTACTTCCGTTTTGCTGCAGTTCCAATCGTGGCACTGACGTGTACTCGTAATGAACGTCAGACACGAACCGGAAATGCAAATAAATGCAGCACGCGAAAATGCGCGCTATTATTCGTCTCCCAGTGTAATCAAAAGTTTCGTTTTTCCCTTTCATTAAAACTACTAAGATTAGAGTGTGTGTTTGTTGGTGCCGAGAAAACTTCCATTTTCCATGCAGCGAGACAATGAAATTTTAACAAAGTCCGCCAAAGAAAAAAGGCAATGAACAGAGAGATAAAGAATATGCAGTTCGTCATTCCAGAGAATAAAATGCATTGTTAAAGATTTTATGACGCAGGCTACGTTTCCCAACAAGCTGGGAGCCATCAAAAAGATAACAAGTTTCTACGGAAATACAAAAAGGGTTTACAGCTTCTGATAATAATTAATTTAATATTGGTTTAGTTTGTGCTGCAACAGATTTAGATTCAGGTTTGTTGATTTTGTGTCATTGGGTACAGGCTTTGAGGTGTTTGTTGAGTTTACACCTGGTATGTAAAAAGAATCTTGGCACCGTTCCAGAACAAATATGCGGTCGCAGGGGCAAGTTGTGCAGGATGAAACAAAAACGTATGACGCATCCATGCCGCAATATACGAGCAGCACGGTTCGTGTTTTCCGTATCGATTTACATTCGACAAACAATCTTTTCCTCGTTTTTTCTTCGTTTGCTTCTTTTGCACCGGCTTCCGCAAACACACGAGTTACGAATTGGAAATTGGGTTCCGTCTCGCACACACCATTCAAGTTTGAAAATCGTCCGAGTTATTGCGATTTTATTTGCTTGCGATGGAAGTTAAGTATTAAAGTTGAACATTTTACGAATCCACCAACTGACTATATCTACAAAAATTATGAGGAAGCCAAGCTAGGTAGCGGGATAGTAAGTCACTAGACTGGCATTTGAAAGATAGATTCGTCGACAATTCTTTATTGAGTTTCTTTAGATTGAGATTTTTCTCGTTAAATCATAGGTACCTACCTACTAACCTATTTCCACATTTTCTTTAAGACCGGGTAAAGTCGATGGCTACACCGCATTCATTGCAAACTATTGCAAAGGGGTTATGTTATCAAATTCCAATAAACCTGTACAAAATAAAATTGAGAAAAGTATTTAAATTGAAAGATAACACTATGATCTACTGCTAATAATAGTAATGTAATAATATAATATTATTTAAAAAATACCTAAATGTGGTATGTAGGTTGCTCACCTGTTAGTTAAAAGAACTAGCATTTTGCTCGTCTAAACAATTTTAAAATTATTTAGTACTTATTTTGTTTATCTTATTCTTATAAACATGTTCTTGTTTTGTAAATTGTAATATGTTTTCCGTATATACCTAACAACCATACTTTTAGTAAATATCACAGTTTTTATTTGATTGTAAAATTTCATTACTATATATTACGCAAATTAATTATATTATACTACATTTTGTAGTTTTGAGATGTTTCTATAATTGGATAAAAAAATAAAGATGATATCTTGTATCATTAAAAAGTTATCCACATTATAAACAAGAAACAACCAAATGGCTATTGGTATAGTTTTAGGGTTTTGTTATTTTTTGATCTCTACCTTTTTGCTAGCAACTTTATTAGAAATGAAATTGTTGCAGAAATATAATGTTAATAAAATTCTCTTTTTTTGTTAATTTTTCTGAGATTTATAGTTTAGTTGTTATTGAGATAAAAACAATAAAAGCTACTAAATACTGCGCAAATGTAAATTTTAATTCCCTAATAAAACTAAGTAGAAACGGAAATTGCAGCACTCTGTCCATGATCCTTACGCACACTGTGCTATAGTATACAAAAAACCTGTATCAGATCACCTAAAACCAGGACGAACGTGCAACATATAAACAAACTGCTAAAGCTTTCTCCAAATAAACGAGCACAACATTGAAGCGTGCCGGATGCAGGCAACCCTCCGCATCCGCAGGGATTATAACCACTACGATTTTCCTGCTTCTCTAAAGTGGGGCACCCCTGTCAAAGGATGGGAGCGCAAAGCATAATGCACATCCAATGAGTTAAATATTAAATTTGCAACGGTAGCTCTTGAGAGGTTAGTCATTGAAAGCGTCCAGCATATCCGAGATCAAGATATTAATATACAGTGTTAATAGCATGACATAAGTGCATTTAATATTTGAATGCGCATATAATAGAAAAATATATTACAAGATACTTATTATCAAAAGATAAGTTTGTAATTTATGTAATGCAATATGCTACAAGAAACTATCTGAGCCAGATTAATAGTCGTTTTTTAATTACAATTATATAAATTATGCATGCTTAAAACATATCTAATTTTAGAAGCTTTGGAAAAAATACGCATAGAAAATTTAGAAGAAAATCTACTCAAAAATAATTAGTAAGTATTTTAAATGCAGGGTGTTGGCTAATTATGATTTTCTATGAGACTGGTACTAATTACGAAATTACGTGTAATGTTAAACAATTATGTTGAAAAATTGCACTATAGCACTTGCTTAAAATTGATTTGTAAAACGTTTTCGGCCTGTTGCCTTCTTCAGTATGCCTTCTTCAACATGCCGAAAACGTTTTACAAATCAATTTTAAGCAAGTGTTATAGTGCAATTTTTCAACATAATGAATCTTAAACA
>JAODIE010019230.1:0-85155 GCA_027575565.1 Diploeciton nevermanni
ATCTCCAGAGATATGACCAATTTACTGAAGCATGTTTTGTAAGAATTCAAAAATTGACTAACTTTAATCCTACTTTTGGGGTACTTCTAATTAGTTTAAATTCTCCGCTCAATTATAGAAACGTAGTGCAACTCTTTATCTACAATGTAAATAGATTGTAGATATTGTGAAAAATATAATACAAAGACCAAAAGCATAAAGAATAGTGAAATAAATGGGTCATGAATTATTAAGAAAATACAGGAACCACATTAAAGAAATAGAATTTATTAAATATGTGAACTATTTGTCTTTTATCAAGTACTACATATAAACGTCATTGGTACACAAAAACAAAGCTTGTAAATAAGCAAATTTTAACACTACTAAACATATGCATTTAACTTAGATTTACTTATCATTAATTAACATTAATAGTACTGATAAAATGGTAATTTATTTGCTTTGCTCATCATTGTTAGTCCCATACTGGTGAGATTAAAATAAGATCTGCTAGCCACCATCATTGAATATCACATCTCTGATTTCCCTGAGTATTACTCCTCCCTCTTGTACCTGTGTTACCAGTTGCCTCCATTGCTTGTAATTGTCTAGCTAGTTCTGAATCCAACTCTTCTTGTGTCTTTCTTACATGTGTTTCTTGAATTGACATAGCTAATGCTCTGGCTAACTGTTCATCTTCACTCATTGTACTAGCATGTTGCATTGTAGGTGATGTAGGTTGCTGTCGATTTAAAGCAGCTTGCAATGATAAATTCCTTGGACCATTATTGCTGTTGATATTGGCAGTATAACTATTTGTTAAAACTTTGGTGACTTTGCCAGTGCATGCATGGTCTTGAGGATGTCGGTGTTTTAAGCAAAAGTTCTGCTTGCAGTCTGAACATATCACTGGCATGTATTCTTTGTTTTTGCATCCTTTCTTAGTACATCTATTGGTGAACACTTTTCGGCGTGTTACAGCAGGGTCTGCTTGGCAGTCATTGTCAATGTGAGCCCCAACAACAATGTCTGCTTGTTGTCCAATTGGAACTGGAATTGGCTTTTTGCATAGTGGACAAACAGGCACTTGGTTGTTCTTCAAGTAGGCATTTGGACAGTTGTGACCTGTATAGGTGTAGTGTTCATCACAGAATATGTTTTTGCATGCGTCGCATGTAATTGGTAAGAAGTCTGTAAAATCATGTGCAATATTAAGTAAACAGCTTGCAAATGAAAGTTTTAAGACTTAGTTTACTTACCTAATTTTTTGCAAAACTTTGCAGAACACTGCTTGCCAATATGTGGCAACTCCATGACAATTCTTTAAATATATTTAGGGATCTAACAAATAATTTGGGAATGAAGACAAAGAGTGTTGATGAATAAGCAGAACAACGTTATAAACACGCTAAAAGTTGAAACCACAATGACATGAGATACACGATTCCAGGTTATATAGTCTGACTGAATCAACGACAATTCAAACGAATCACAAAGTCCCTAGATTCGAAATTCTAGAAAATTCTAGAATAATTTAAACAAAAATATAATTTGAATTGAACGTTATAAACATAAAAACATATTTTTAAAAATTAGTTTTTACATACAATAATAACTTAAAATTGAACAAGTTAATATTATTTTTATTGATCCCCAGTATACTGAAGAAAGCAACATGCTGAAAACGTTCTATTAAATAAATTTTACTAAGTGTTATAATAAAATTTAATCAACAAAATGAATATTAAACACTTCGTAACCACACTCAACGATACTTTGAAGTTTACATTATATTAAAACTTGTGTATTTTTTCCTAGTTACTAGCGGTTGGCTACAAATAACTGTGTGTCACTTGCCAAAAACAGCTGATTACCATCTGCTGCTGCATTTGTACCCAGTGTACAACCTAAAGTATCATCAACCTTTTGCGGCGGTTACCGCTGAGCGTGAATAAATTATTAACTCATACAAACAACAACCCATATCGTAGGAACGTTAGGGAGGCGTCGACGGGTCGATCGTCCACTTGATGCCGCGCTGTTCGCGCTGCGAACGTTCAACCGATTCTGAGTTCCAACTGTTTTAATCGCATTGTTTATAACTAAGATATTAATATTGCGAGTAGGGAGCAGTGTCGGCAGGAGCGCGCCTGATATCAGTGAATAAAATACGTAATTCATTATCATTATAGTGCGAATCATTCTATAATTCGATACGGTGTATTAATTAATATTTGCGTGAGCAATTGGCATACCGCGACGCACAAAATCGCTTCAATGGAGCACATTAAAACGCCAAAGGTAAGTTACAAGATACAAGATTTAATAAATGATGGATTACTTTTCAAGAACATGTCTATCCCTGGAACGCAATTTGCTATAGTTTCTGAGAGGCCGCATTAATATTTGTTATCTATCTGTCTTCACTTCAATGCGATAGGATAATAAATTACGTGAAAACTATCTGACAATGACAACAAACATTGAGTGATTACACTACACATGTAGAGCAAATAGTGGTTGAATCAAACAGAATTCACGAGCAATTGTTCGATATTTATACCGGTTGTAATAGAACATTAAATATTTCAGGACAGTAGACGAAAAAAACGTGAGTTTGGACAATATCACGGGAATTCTGATAAAATAAAAACGTTTATGGTTTTGATGTCACTTTGTTCCAGTTGAAAAGGTTTTGCTTGAATTTCACTTGTTTTGGTTGGTTTTTGAGAGTGTTCGTTAGAAGGCCAATTACAAGTATTTTTAAAACAATTTCCTATGACATGAGTTGAAGTTTTAATCCCACATTTAAAAAAACAGCCGAAAGAGCGATAAGTTTACGTGTGTGATTCACAAATGAATTGTATGTTGTATGAGAGTAATTGACGTTATCAGACGCCTACGAATCAAAATATTTGATTAGCGCTATAATATATAAGCTGTATATTAATATTGTACGTGTCGTGTACAAAACTGTTTCTGCTTTAAATCAAAAGAACACTACATTAGTTTCCATTTGTTCATCTTTTACCTGAGAGCAATTTGCTTTTTATTTTACTACATTTGTACATTTGTTGATCTGTCACCACCAGTAGCGGTCGTTCTGCCCATCGCACAACGGTAGTGAACTAATATCGCTAGAGGGTGCTCTCAATCGTCGACAGGCCGGCTGACTAGATACAGCGGGGGCGGTCGACAGTCGTGCGGTGGCGTCGTATCGATAACCGGCGCGCGCTGCCCCTGCCGCCGGCCCACGCAACGTAAACGCATAAAAACATCACGCGCGCGGTTTGCAAGGATGCAGGACTACGAGGAGCCGTCACTGACACCAGCGTGTAAGATCACCAGCTCACCCTCGATGTACGTCAAGTTCAAGTCGTGGTTGCTGCACTCTGACGCGCAGTGCGTGGAGGAGAATATTAACGGCATTACTGTCGACGTGAAGGTATTACCTAAACCGCAAGATTCAATTTAAGGATTGCCATCAAGCAATTATTCTGCTTATCGTATTTTAATGAGATTTATCATGAGTTGCATGATTTATAAGTTAAAATCAGTTTTAATGTAGTTAAGGTTGTTGAATTTAATGTTTGTGACATTGACCCAGTTTGGGCAAATCGGCAAATTAAGAAATAAGTCAAGTTGAAGGTCAGACCCGTGGTGCACCCCGCAATAATGGCCCGCGGACATGAGCTACGGCTGGGATTGCAAACTGAGATCAATAAATACAATCGGAGCGATTTCTTTAACATTCGATACACGTGAAATGCTTTACATAGCAAAAGATCTGCATTTGCGTGGTAAAAAGGTGGAAGATATTATTCTTATATATGACATTCTGAATGTTGCAGGTTGAGAATGTCCGCATGTTGGATCGTTACTCGAAAACCCCGTCGCAGGGCACACTCTACGTAACCGCCACGCATTTGATCTTCGTCGATCCGGATGATAAAAAGGAGACATGGGTATGTGCACCAATTTACTTGCCGGTCTAGTGCTATTCATTTTATGGGGGTTATAGGGTTTTTCGTCATAAATTTACATTATTCAAAGTCGGCTTACCGCTACAAAGTACTTCAGAAAGCTAGTATTTTCCTGGAAAACATCAATTTTCTCGTATCTTGATTTTATTGAACTTCTTCTTCTATTTTATTCTTTGGATAGAAAATTATATCATTTTTCTCATAAACCTTAATGGTTTATGGAGTTAGGTTTTCATAATACTGATCAATTGTAAAACGAAAAGTTTTTTGACTATTGTGATTGCGGCGTTTGCGTTTTAAGCTGTTTTCTAAACCATTGAAACGAGTTTAACAAACTGGAACAAACTCAGAAAGTTTGTTCCAATTCGTTTATCAACTATCGTTAACATTTATCATTATCGACTTTATAATATTGGATTTTTTATTTATTTTTTTTTATTTCGTTTTTATTTCCTTTCAATACAGATTCTTCACATGCACATTGCAAACTTAGAGAAACTACCTCTTACGACAACGGGCTCGCCGCTGTTGATACGCTGCAAAACATTCCTCTCCGTAACATTTGTGATACCACGCGAACGGGATTGTCATGATATCTATCAAACCCTTCAGCAACTTTCACAGCCTAGTAATGTAGAGGATCTCTACTGTTTTCACTATACCTCTACATCTGAAGATAACAGTCGGTCCAGTGGTTGGGAGTCGTTTGATCTTCAAAGCGAATATAAACGCATGGGTGTCCCTAACGAACAATGGAGTTTAACGCTTTTGAACAAGGAATATGAGGTTTGTCCTTTTTCTACCGTAATTGAACTTTTTCTCTTTAACATGCAAACTGCTCATTTCTTTAATATTCACCACGTTTATTAATTATATTAATAACCCATTTCATGGACGCTTTTGTAGTATTAAAAAAATATTGATTTTGCTAGTTATGCGACACGTATCCGCGGTATCTCTACGTTCCGCAGTCTGCAAACACAACAATCCTTATGGGTTCCTCACGCTTCCGTTCGAAAGGCCGCCTCCCCGTTTTATCCTACCTGCATAATAACAAAGCCAGTATATGCAGATGCAGTCAACCCCTATCGGGGTTCAGTGCACGTTGCGTTGAGGACGAGAAAATGCTCAACCATATACTCAGAACAAACCCGAATGCAAGTTATATGTACGTTGTGGATACACGGCCGAAAATCAACGCACTTGCCAATAAAGCAGCCGGAAAAGGCTACGAGAATGAAGCTTTCTATGAAAACATCAAATTCCACTTCTTAGGTGTAGAAAATATTCACGTGATGCGGAATAGTCTCACTAAGATTATGGAAACATGCGAGCAGAAAAATCCTACTGTAAATACACTTTTGAGCGGATTGGATTCCAGCGGATGGCTTAGGCATATAAAATCGATTTTGGACACGTCGTGGTTCATTGCGCAGGCCGTTCATGAAGGTGTCAGCGTTGTAGTGCATTGTTCGGATGGATGGGACCGTACAGCACAAGTTTGCTCGTTGGCTTCAATACTTTTAGACCCGTACTACCGCACGATATCCGGGTACCAGGCACTCATCGAAAAAGATTGGCTTGCGTTCGGGCATAAATTTACGGAACGATGTGGCCACATCCAAGGAGACAATAAGGAAGTGTCACCTGTATATTCACAACTTTTGGATGCTACTTGGCAGCTGATGCAGCAGTTCCCGTTAACTTTCCAGTTCAACGAGCGATTTTTACTCACACTACATGACCATGTTCATTCCTGTCAATTTGGTACATTTGTGGGTAATTGCGAAAAAGACCGGGTGGATCTACGTTTAGCTGAGCGGTCCTTCTCAATTTGGGGACATATGGCTAGTCACGAAAATGAGTATTTGAACCCACTTTATGATGAATCGGAAACTCCTGGACTTCTTAAGCCAAACCTCTTTCCGCAGAACATTAAATTTTGGCGGGGCATGTACTGTAGGTTTGAAAGTGGGATTCATCCAAGGGAACCACTTGGAGATCTTTTATTGGCTACTTGTGATCATAGTTCATCATTAGAGGATCACGTTAATTATTTAGCAAAAGTAAGTTAAGTAATGTTGACGTAAAACAGAAAATGTTTCAGCAATATGTTTGCATTTCAGCGTATTTCATCATTTAAGTCATTATTGAACAAAGTAAATGCTTCGCATTTCAAGCCGGATAATTCGAATCTAGTCGACAATAAACTCTACTATGAGAAAACAACTCTTAGAGAGTTGCAGAATGCAGATGATGATCATCCTCTGAAAGTAGTTACGAGTGGAGACTTTGAAACTAGCGATGTCAACGTAAACACGATAAGTAAAGATCTCGAAAGTGTTGCGCTAGATTGGAAAACCCTGCGGAATATTAAAGAGTGTGGCTGTTCAACGCCTTTTGATCAGTTCAGTCGGAAGGTAAGCCTTTGTTTATGTTTTGTTTGGCTTGCAAATATCGCATGAACTAATTTTTGTTTCAGTACCATTGTCGTAAATGCGGTGACGTATTCTGTACACGGTGTATCGATAAACAAATTGTTCTACCAGGACATTCCACGAAAAAGCCAGTACCGGTCTGTCGCCCTTGCTACGACAATATGCAGGACGTTGAAGCGTCTAATCGATCATAATTTCTGCACAGTCGCCGCGTTTTGTTACCGAAAGAACAACGTACATGATTCCAGTTGGACGTACACCGTTTACGTACAACGTTGATTTTATTAGTAGTTTTATGTTTTATATACATAATTTGTTTTCTTCTATGAACAATCAAACATTTGTTGTACAGTCAGTATAAGTATCGGTAATTCTATATAGATGAGTTTTCGTTCGCATCTAGTGAGAAGGGAGTTTACACATAAAATAAATAATTCATCGCTTACTTACTCTTTAAAATTAGGAATTGAATTTGATGAACGGGTTACACACAATAGACAACTCACAAACACGCTGGTTGATGCTGACCGTTTGAGATGTTGGGTTGAAGGAAGATGGATTGATTGCTGCTGGAAAAACATGCCGCACATGCTTGGTTCTGCAAGGATACGCGGGGAAGGAGGCGTGAGAAACTAGAACGTGTTTGGTGCCGATGTTGGAATAATGAGCAGATGATTATTTTGTCTGTGCCGTGCGCATGCGTTGGTGACTTGGTGCAACAGGTTCAACAGGCTGAGTTGAATCTAACTGAAATAAGTCCAGGAGGTTGATCTAACCTCGTTTAGTTTATTTAAACTTTCTAAAAATCCATTATACTGCTAAATGTAGAATAGTTAACAACAAATCATATTGTACATAATAACTTGATGGTTTTGAGAGATATCTTCTGCGGTTGAATGGATTAATAAATTTATGCTTGCTTAGCGACAGTTTCCTTTACATTTCAGGATTTAATAATTCAAAGAATTAATTCTTAGCAAGTTTGTTTGACGGAAACGTAGGAAGATGATATTTTTAACTTAAATGCGAGTTATTTAAATGAATCTGTTCATTATATTAAACATTATTTAATTTTCATCATTACGATCACTATCTACTTATATAAATATAATTTCACAATGAGCTAAATTTTGAATCAATATTAATCTAATGTTTTTGTAACTGTGGTGTGTTTAATGATGATGGTTCCTCTACTTTTACTGCATTTGCTTTCTCTGCTTGTGGTGCTGGTTTCTTCTCACTCCCGAAAATCACCTTCTCTACGACGACAATAGGAGATTCAAAACTCAACGCAAATATGATTGAGAATACAATGGTGAAGATGTAATCACCACACCAGTCGTATATCTAAAAAAAATATTTTTATATTATTTGAATTAGTGGCTTTGTAAAATTGTTATCCCTACGTATTCATATTCAGAGAAATGGCGCTCGGATTTATTCGTACCAACTGAATACCCAATCATAAAGTTGTGGAGGAGGTACATACTGAATGATAATTTTGTGTTCACTTGAAAAATTGGTTTTGAAAGGAACCAATTGATAGGTCCTCCATACCCAAAATGGCATGCAAAGATCATCCAACAAATAGCAGCACACCAGATAGGACGAGTGAAAGTGAAGTATAGATTGTTTTTCGAATGTTCTGGATATACTTCAGTATCATGCATAGTAATTACTATTGCAAGCATGGAACAGAGGCTAGCACCCCACAATGCTAAATTTACAACTGGATTTATTTTGATTTTCTTGTCCGTGCAATCAACAACGATCATGCCGAAGAGCAATCCAATTGTAAAAGCTGACGCTCGAGAATGAGTTTCGTAAATACTGCCGAAAACAGACATTATTAAATATTATTCATATTGAAGTATCACATGTTTCGATAAAAACAGAAATAATACTTACTTTCCAATATCGTCCGGTTCATAATTTCTTGTATATTCTACTCCCATTGGTACAAAAGTGGCAAAGACTATAATCACGCACATTATAATGTAAGCCATTCTTTTCTTTCCATTGATGATTAAATGTCCAAGTGGAATAATGACGAACGGTGTTAGCAGATAAAATTGCATATCTGCTGCAAGGTACCAAGTGGGGACAATACACTATTTTAACAGAAGAGTTGGTTTTAGAACTTAAGTTTATATAATTTTTCTTATTACCATATGATCGTAATTAACGTAGTTTTGGATATAAAGGAAAAAACTCCACCACCATTTTTTGCAGTTCGCTACCCCAAGCTCGCTCATATATGGCCATATTGGACCCGATCCTAAACGGCGCAAAATTGTGGTATTTACAACAAAAGCAGCAGCTAGTGCTGGAGTTATTCTGAAAGTAAAATAGTTGTAATTATTGTATGATAATATCATTGTTTGTTTATAGCTTAACAAACCTCAGAATCCTATGAATATAAAATATAGGAATGTTTACCCAGGTTATGGGATTAACAATTTCTGTTGATCCTTTTGCTTCAGCTTTTTTTATTGCAATATGAACTCTTTTAAAATAAATATAAGAGACCAAAAGTGCGGAAAACACAAAAAATGTGTCAACTGCGGCACGTGCACTTGAAATGTACGATGAACTTATATCTTTCTGGAACTGAAATTGAAACAGAAATTGAAAATCATAGTTCAATGTTTTAATCTAAAGATTTTTAGCAATATAAGAAAGTTGCATTAAAGTCTGATAATTAAAGTTTCATGTGGTTTGTGGCAATTAACCAAATAACTTTTAAAATATTCATGAAAATTGATGTATTACTTTTTAGAAAAAAAGCACATGTTATAATATCAATTTGTACAAATATTTATATTGTTAAGTAGTAGATTATCTTTACTTACCTCTAGGGCCTGTAAAAAGTTTATTTGTGGGACCAGCGAGTTCGTAATGAAGCGGTGACCAGCAATGATCCACATCATGCTAATAGCGCGGAGACCATGAAGGCATGCGATTTGACCAGGGGCATTGCTCGTCGAGAAA
This sequence comes from Diploeciton nevermanni, assembly GCA_027575565.1. Classification (NCBI taxonomy): domain Eukaryota; kingdom Metazoa; phylum Arthropoda; class Insecta; order Coleoptera; family Staphylinidae; genus Diploeciton; species Diploeciton nevermanni. Next base: position 9,395 of record JAODIE010019230.1, read on the forward strand.
AGTTTCTTGGAGTTCGTGACTAATGAGAAGGCTATCAGTAATTGACTCGGTGGTTCTGCACAAATTATTTTGATATATATGTACAATTTGTTTCAATTGCAATGAATCGAAATTACTTTTATCAGCGTAGTGTAAATAGCCCTCGTAAATGGAACTTAGAAGGATAATGCTTACAATTACTGCGTAAACAATTCTGAAATTATTCAAGATTAGTGAATTTAATAATATTGCAGTTTTGAATCATACATTGATGCAATGTCTTCCGTTTCTAATATTGAACTGGAACCATATGTCTGACATAAAAATCCTTTTATTCTTATCAATTTTGTAGCATTAAACCCTTTGGGGTCTAGTGTAGCAGTATCCGGAATACAGGTTGAAAAGTATATGGGCAATGGTTTCACGTTAACAGTTATGGCATGTGCGCAATATTGACCCTTTACACCAACGTTATTAGGCAAATCTAGGGTACCAATGCTGAGACACTGGTCAAATTGACCATAACTAATTATGTGTCCAGTTAATATACCACTTGGAAATTTTCCCCATGAATCAATCACTGTAATTAAAATCAGTATCACAGTAATTTTTGAATATGATCAACTTAAGTGTTGTCATACTTGGTAATATCCAATCTTTATTCAACAATCTCCTAGTTCCATTTAATAAATAACTCTTGTACTCTTCACAATTATGGTCACTACATTGCAATGCTAATCCCAGGGCCTTTCTTACCTCATTTTCGTAAAATGTTGACTCGTTCAGAGACATAAAATGAACTCTTTTGTTGACCTCCTCACAATGACTAAGTGTCATTATTGCAAGGACTATATAAATTTCAAGGTGTTTCCGCGACATGTTGGCCGTGATTAAGTGAATCACTTGTTGAATTGATTATTAAATCTAGCGGACTAACAGATTGCAACTGATCTCGTTAGGGTATATGCGCTTGTTTTACACTTGATTGCCAGGTTAGATTAAGTGGTATTTTGATAAGATAATTTACAGAATTGCAATATAAGTTTTAGTTAATAATTTTCACTATTTTATCTATAAGGGATTATTTGGTGAGATTCGGCTAGCAATATTTGACAGGGTACTTGAGTTCACAATGATTATTGTATGTGTAAACATTTTTATTAGATATTGATAACGATTGAGCTAAATTCGGCATTTTAAATTTTCGAAACAATTAGATTCAACTATCATACTTTTTTGGTTTCATCAATCTGCGATTTCGAATATGAATTACAACGTGACATGAGTAATTTCTATTTCGGTATAGATGCACATATTTTTCAATAACTCATAGTTGCGTAAGCAGCTTATTAAATAGATAATATTTGGCCATCAATTTCATACAGATTTAAAACTTAATATTACCAAATCTGATGGAATTTTGTTGTACATTTAAGTTTGATCAATTTTATTCGAAAGGAATAATTCCTTCACTTCCACAATATTTTGTGTTTTGGTTGAGTTTGTACTCTGCTGGATGGTTAGTAATACATTTAGTATAATGTCGTTTGGTAAAGTTATTATTAACAGCAATGTGGCACGGTAACGTCAAATTATAAAAAATTTCTTTTGGGTATTTATCAGTCGGCACATCAAAATTTTCCGCACAGCATTTATCTTTCAACGCAATTAACATTAGATTAGTGCCTTTGATAGGTTCAGTGATAAAAGGACAAGGGCAATCCCGATGATTCTGTTCACTATGCAAATGCGAAAAACTCTTAAACTGATAGTTGAACATTTTAAGTTCTTGATCACAGGGTGTTGGTATTTTCTTGTACTTTTGACGGTAAAGATATTCAATAGTTTTACACTTTAATGGAGTTTTGGAGGCATTACATGATTTGCGAAAATCAGCATTCATTGCTTGTTCCTTTGTGGGACCATAAAATGGTTTAGGTTTTTTAGGGGTTTCGTTTGGAAAGCAAGTTGCTTGATAATCAAACACTGTCACTTCTTTAAAAACATGGTCTTTTACCAAGGCTTGCATAAGTGCATTGTCTACTTCAGTCAAAGGTTTTCCAACATGCGATGTGTTTTTGGAAAGGATGATGAATCCGTCGTTATCAATGACGTAGCAAACCCATGCCTCAGGACCGTTACAAGTTATGTTACATGGTGGATGATCACACTAAAACCAAATTTATCAAATACGGACATTTTGAAATAGTTGCTAGGCTTACTTTAAATGTTTTCAATATCTTGTTGAGGGTTTTATGTAATATTTGATAACCAACAGCTGCTATCGGAGCTCTTTTCTGATCAATTTCTCGAAATATTACATGACTTGCAGTAATTAAAGTTTTAGTTTCATTGTAAGAGTCGAAAGGTACTGAGAAAAGAAACGTGTCGTGATGAGATCTATTAAAGTTCAACTCTGCTCCACGTCTATAGTAAACTTCGTCAGTTGCTAAATTATGTTCATTGGCGAAGTGTTTTTCTTCTGCCATGTCCTTCAGATCTTTCCACCTGGTTAAACCAGTATGAGTTGCCATGAAAGTCAACACCACGCCTTCATAATAGGAGGTTTTTCGTTTAATCTCTTGGAAAATAGTGTCATTGTTGTTATGCCACCAGTCCGTAACATACATGTCCTTTAAGAGAGTGTTTACCACGTCTTGTTCTTTGCAATCAGTAGCGTTAGTATTCAAAAAGTGGAGAAGTTCCTTTTCAGGGTTCTTTTCCTCTCGAGTAGTGTTGCAAGTGTACAACCATTTGGGATGTACACGCCAGTCTTTGAACTTTTTCAAATTTTTACGGAGATCACGTTTGATTCGTGCCATTAGTTTAGAGCTAACTTTCATTCGAGAGATAAAGACACCATAACCATCTGGTAGAGCAATAGCCATGCTGAATGGTCCTATTTTTGTGTAGAAGTAATGGCGACGACCAACCATAACACGTTTCTAGATAAATATAATTATTTAAACAATTATAAATATTACTTTATATGTGTTATGAGTCAATTACACACCATCTTATCAATAGGTGCTCGAACCTTCAAAATTCGTTTTCCTTTCTTTTGAAGAACAATGTTTTCTCTCAGTTCAATTATATGGCGGTCAAATTTTCTTGGTTCATGAGTTTCATCTGATATTTCCACTTCAGTAACATCAACTCGATTGAATGTTGGTTTTAAAACATGTGCAGCAAACTAAAAATAATTCAATTTCATATCAAAAAGTTTAACCATCTTGTTATTTACTTCCAAGCGATGATCTGGGTGATGCAAGACATATCCATTGTTGGTGATGGTAAAAGAATATCCATTCACTCCAATCTACAAAATTATTTCTTAAATTGCACATTAATTCCAAAATCAACAGAAAAACGTACTCTATGAGGTTCTGCAAGTTGCTTAACAAAATCTAATGGCACATCCACTCCAGCTACACCCAACAGCGATGATCTATTCACACTTAGATCAAAAACTGGCAAAGATACGGATGTCAAATATTGATAATCTTGAAATTCTAGATACTGTTCGTAATCCTGCAAATAAATCATTCAATATTGTTTTAAATCGTGGCAATGTCATTAAATTAGTTGTCAAGTATTGTGTGTAAATATTGTAAAGTGTGCTCACATGATTTTCTTGTTCTGTAAAGTGGGTGAATTTTGTGGAATTACCGACAAAAAGACCTTTTTCGTCAATTTGTTCTTTTTCGTACTTTATGTAAATATCGCGCTGCGTGTTACCTTCATATTTCTTCCATAACCAGTTGGAAAGACGGCGATCTGCGAGGTGGACATTGAGGGCAGACCACGCTGGTTCTGGAAGAATATCTGGACTGAAATTAATTGGACGGGAAAGCACTGTGAGGTACTCTAGAACCTTTTCTTTTACCTCTGCGACCACACTAATATTTACATAGAATCCTGAAATATTAAAAAGTATCAGCATATATTTTTAATTAGTTTTTTAAAAGGTTTTGTACCCATATTTGCACATGCAATCCATTTCATCCTTGAAGCATCAGTTGGTTCAGTTCCTAAGAGATAAGTAAATATTCTCACTGGTCTATAATATTTCTTGTCCCACATATTGTTAATCTTGAATATGTTAACATCATATTCATAGTCTAATCCTTCGGTAATTAACATAATCGCTTGATTACAAACAAGGTGTCCACGACGAGCCATTCGATAGTTGGACAAAATTGAAAATGCTTTCTTCAATCCAAGGACAATGTCACTGTAAAATTTATATTTTACGTCAAAAAGTTTTTCGCGTAACAATCTGAGATTTTCTTCATTTGCCTGCAATTAAAAAAAAATTGTTATTTATAGAAATAATAATCATACAAGAAAATACCTGCACTAGAGTATCATTGAAACAATTAACCAACGATTCTGTTGTATTTGTAAATGTATAAATGTTCACATAATCATTATCTGTAAGAGTATCTAAAATAGAGTTGACAATTTCATTAGCAATGCCATCACGATTATTGCTTATCATGGACCCAGATCGGTCTAATAAAATTACAATGTCTTTCGCTGAGGACATGGCTTCAATGTACCACGAACGAAGACGGAAATCGATTGAGTTGGCATAGGTTTCATCTGACCATTCGGTTGCTGGATAAAACCGCATGAAACCAGATGGACTACCGAAATATTGGTATGTGAGCGTGGGATCTCTTGCAAAATTGCATTTGAAAGTGAGGTCTAAGGCCTCTGACCATCTTATATTATTTAAAGTGTTATTATCTGAAAATATTTGCAGTACAGTCTCGAAAGTAATTGAAGTTGATTTAATATTCTTACTTCTGTTGTAAACTGTGGGAGTTACTCTAACAATACTGTAATTCAAGTTAACTTCAGCATCAAATTGAGGGTGGTACTTTAAATTCATTTTTCTGTAATAGTTGGGCGTACGATTTAAAAATGGGATTTCATCACACCATCCTAGATAAGTAAAGGAGTTCTTTTTGTAGTGAAAAGCATCATGAGTTAACGCATACGCAATAGGGACATGGCTATGGTAATTATAACTGTTATCGAAGCATAATGATGAAGTACTGTCATTTAAAGCAGAAGGAATTGAACATTTCCAGATCTTTTCATCCTGAAATCACAAGACTCGCTAACATTGCAGTCTTAATTTAAAAACTATTAAGCATACTTCCTTTATGTCGTTAATTCGTTCTTCAACGTCTTCAGTTTCTGTTAAGTTGTTTGCATCATAAAAATCATAAAATGAATCTCTTGTAATATCTTCCTTTCTATACAAAGACAACAATTCAGCGTGTTGTTTAATAGATCGAACAGCTTTAATTTTCTCTTCCATCATCACCCGAATATTTTTGGCGACTACCTCCACAATGTGGTCCCAGTTTTCTTCGTAAATGGAATAGTTTTCGAAGCTTTTTTCGATTTTGTCTTTGCGCGCAAGTTCGGATAAAGTAGTGAGAACCTGACTTAAACTATCAGCCCATTTACGCACGCTGAGAAGTCATTTCATTAAATTAGGATAAGCTGATATCTGGATAATTTAATCAAAGCAATTCGTATAATTTGCGTAATTAAGCTGCATGCGTCTTAGCAGACTGATGAAGAAGTTAAGAAGTGAGAATGAAATAAGAAAACAAGAAAGTAGAGGAATTGGGGACGCGCGAGACTAGTTGCGTTGGGCAGACAGAAGCAAGGATCAATATTTTCTAGACAACTAGACGCCGAAGATGCTACAATTTGTATCCTTTAATCCTAAATAATTTTTATTTATTTAAATATACTTATAGAATATTACAAGAACGCTAAAAATTAAACTAAGGGATACTTTCGCAAATTAAATCTAATAAAAAGAAAATGTCTCAATTATTTAAAAGCCGGCAAACAAAAAATGTATTATGTATTACTTACTATGCTGAATTACTGTCAATCCATGCCATTTCATTATCATCACTTGTATCACTTTTTACAAAAAGTTTATTTGAAAATGTTAAGAAAACAAAATAACACCAAAAAAATATTCTTGAATTATTCATAATTTTACAATTTTTTATAGTATCTATATTATGCATTTATAAATTAGTACTTGTTACAATTTATTTGGGTTCAACAAATAGTAAAACAGTTTGTAACTTTGTTTGCAACGTGTCGCAGGCAACTAGATCCTGTTGGATGATCACGAATCAAGATGTTCGAACAAGAGTAAAACAGCGCATGTCTCGCAGTATAGTATAACTTTAAAACTCGAACTTCCTTTTGTTTCCTCACGATACAAACAAGTGACTGTGGAAATAAAAAAAATATTTATTTCATACAGACTAAAAACATCAATATGTATTAAACATTATGTTGTCAAAGTTTTAGTGTATCACTTACTAATATACACTTGATAAAACGTTTTCGGCATGTTGCCTTCTTCAATATTATCAAGTGAATATTAGTAAGTGTTACAGTAAACTTTTATCAACATAATGAATATTAAACACTTCGTAACTACACTCAACAATATATTAAACAGTTACACCTGTACGTTTTAAAAGTTCTTGGCGTTTATTAGAACCATTGCTTGATGAAGCTCTCTTTACATGCGTTTTCTCTACCAAAGAATCGATTGCTCTAAATTGCCAATACCAATTCGCACGATAAAGAATTTGTCGATGATCAAATCTGTTATCATCTGGACTGTACCCTTCTGCATGATATGAAGGTGTTAACACAGTCATTTTGTGCCTATTAATAGCATAACATCTAAAGAAATGTTTTACTTTTTCCGCAACTTCCCTTGGTGTATATGTCGCAGACCAAGTCTGTGTAAGCTTACAAAACATTGAGTAAGGGCCACAAAATTGTTGCTTCCGAAGTTTACCAAAAGCACTTAACTCAGCATAAGTCATACCCATTTCTTCTTCATCTGTTTGTGTTAATTGTCCTTCAACCAATGGTCTTAACTCTGCTGTAGGTGGCGCACTTAGAATATCTGCTATAATCGATATATTATATTGATCTTTGAAATAATTCGCAAATGAACGCAAATCAGTTTTAGATATTCCACCAATAGGGTTAATGTCGGCACTTGAACAATCATATTTAGTCATATAGCCCCTCAAAGCCTCATCTACATTTGCAGAACCCAAGACTAATAGTCCGCCAGGTCTACCTCGTACCCAAAGCATAAGTTGCGCAAATAAATATGACAAAACCATTCTTAATCTAGCTTGAATATTTTGTAAGGCGATATTTTGACGTGGACAACCTCCCTGATTACAAAACTTGGGAAAATAACCCGTAACAGAACTGAAGATGGCTAAAACTGAACTGACAACAGAGTCAATCGTAATAACCATGTGATGGCTGCCAATTTGAGCTGCTAAAGTAGCTGCACGATTTTTAGTCCCCTTTGTGGAGTTGGTAGTTCCCATGTAACATGTGACCAGTAGTTGTTGGCAGAGTTCAGATGCTGTTTTCGGAGTGTACTCTGAATTGGAAAGAATTCTTCGAATATCAGAGTGAACTTTACAATCTCCAGTTTCAACGGCTTTTACGATCATATCACACATTGAGTAGACAATAAGAGCAGTACTGGTTGAATCCAATCCTCCACTAAGCGGCAGAAAGAAACCCCCTTGCCCCGAACGACGCAAATAATCCCAGAGCCAACATGCAGGTCCCTATTCAAAACATCAACATAAAATAATCGCAAATATAAATAAGCAAAATTATATTAATTACTTGCGCTATTTCTTCTTCTGGCTGTAGATAATTCCACTCAATTGGAACTGCAATTGGTAATACAGCATCATCATCACTAGACAATGAAAAGTCCACGTTTATACGCGGATATGATGAACTTGTTGAACTCATTGCACTTCTGGATCGCAGGCTATTGCGGTACGTTCGAATATCCTCCAAGTCAATAGTAGAAGTTGTGACTTCCTTTCAAAACCAAGAAAATATTAGTTCAAATGTATTATACTCATCACTCCAACTTACAACATCTTGTAGTGCAAATTGCTTAGCATGATTCAGTAAATCACCATTTAAAGCAATACAAGACCCACCATTAAAATAAACTCTTTGTCCATCACACCCCCTCAAGTTACTAAACAAATAACATCCCCCTGATTTAAATGTTGCACTCTTTACAAGGTCACACACAACATATGCTTTTCTCAATTCAGTGTAACTTCCAGAACTGTTAACAAAAATCTCAACTCCATCCAACCCCATATCAATATGTGGACTTTTTGGATTCCATAGCTCTTCACAAATCTCAAATCCAATACAAGTGTCTTTTGTTGAAATTACTGCATCTCCAAATGGAACTGAAGTTTGTCCAGTCACATTTGCAATCATTCTTGGTAGGTAAAAATCTTCAACTTGTTGCAGTTTACTCCACCCAGAAAACCATCGTGTTTCCCTATAGTTTCCTCCATCACACATCCTTAATTTGGGTCTAATTAAAAGAATTTTTTGATTTAAAAATATAACTCTGCAGTTGTATGCTGTATTTTTGTGCATAATTGGCATGCCTATATCAATTATAATATTCTTGCATCTTGGAGCTCTTAGAAGGTCCAATAGAACCTCCCAACTGTGAAGAAATGTGTCACTTTCATAAAAATGATCTTCGCAACTGTATCCACTGTAAGATAAATCAAATCATATAAAAGGATCCTCTAATATTTCATTATTTGAATATAAGATCTACCAAATTTCAAGTTCTGGGCCAGTTCTAAATGTTGCACCAGAGTCAATTGCTTCTAGGATACTTTCCAATATTCTTTCCCGGTTTCCTTCAAAATCTAAGGCCCATTGGTTGAGGGTAGAAACGGCAAACGTTGCTTTACGGCCCATTTTCTAAAAATTAATGTATCACGGGGGATCACGACAACTAAGGTTATGAGTACAACTTGTTGACTGCATACATTATGGGATGGGAATAATGGATACACTGAAAAAAGTAATATTTTAATAGTTGCAAATTAACTTCAACAAATCTTAATCAATCACTGCTAATTGGTCTTATGCAACAGAATTACTCAACATCAATTATCGATCAAACAATGCTTGGTAACTTGGCTCTCGTTTCTTGTAACTGGTTGCAACAAGAATTCATAATACCATGAGTATTCACAATACTCGTTTTTGCCACGTTATTTGTTTTCAATTTATTTAGTTTGTCCATCTATTAAATTTGTTCCAATTCCACCGGATAGCGCACCCATTACCCAACAGATAATACCAAGGAATGCGGAAGTGAATGCGATTTATATACAGCCCACTACCTTTAAATATTTATAGTACTGAGGAAACGGTTTTTATGTATATGGGACTGAAATTTAATTTACAGAGACTTGTAATGAGAATAATTGGGTTTAGATTTATAGTAAGTTTTTCAAGCAAAGATTCCTATAAATTATGTTTTGGTAAAAATTAGGCAGTTGAAGAAGATATATGTATATATTATTGATGTTCTTCTAAATGTTTTGAGATATCTTCAACCTGTGATTAGAAATGAGAGGGAAATAGTATTTGGGTGTTTTGGGTGGAACATTAGAACAGGTAAATAGGGCTTCTATGATGATAATCACAAAAAATCTTTCATCAAGTGATTGTTTTGGCTTTTGGCAAAAATTTTATTTATAATTTATATTACTTTTTAGTATATAAAATAATAACTCATATTATTCAATTTTAAGCCTTGGAACATTTTCGATGATAATCGTATTTAAAACAATGTCAAAATTTAAGTTTTAGATAAGAGAATCCACTTATTTTAATGTTTTGGAATATTTACTCAATTTTAAGTATAATGTGAGTGATTTTTTTTTCTTGAAAAAATGCTAAAAATTAAATAACCATTCTTTGACTTACTATATAAACCTACTTGAACACTCATTTGTTACAGTTAAATCATGAAGTTTATTGCGCTTGTTTTGTTTCTCTCTTTACTGGGATCTTCTCAGGTCCAAACCAAAGGTAAGTCTACATCAAATTAAAATTAATATATCTATATATAAAGTATTTACATAATTATAATATTCAATATATTTAATTTAGAAATCAATGCAGCATCTTCAAAATGCCCAGCACCCAAACAACTTGCCCGTAATGATGACGGTTTCGCAGTCCAACTAAACCAACCGAATATAGTCTACATCTACGTAGCAGAATCCAATTCATTCCTTGTATTAAATGCTGAACTAAACCATTTTGTTATTCTTGATGGTACTAACAAAACGTTCTTCGGCTGTGATGCAAGCAATGGATACGCAGGAATGTTTAATCCAAATACCGACTTAATCTATGCTGTCGTAGAAAAGCAAAATCCTTTCAATTTATCTAAAGTCCTCAATGGAGATTTTTCAGTTGCTACACATTTAATTCAATATGCATCATTATTTACTGATAAAGTTATCGGTTCTAATATTGTTACCACCGATCCTGAATATTCAAAAATATCAACTCTTATTGATGACTATGCTAAAACATTTGATTATGCGAAATGGAGATCTTATAAAGAAGGAACTAATGTCAACACGAAATTACAGAAAACAAAAAAGATACAACATGTTTTAAATAATGTGTTATACCAACATAATAATAAGTACACCGTTGAATGGGGTGCTATTTTATTTTATGTTGTTGCATCCGAGGAATACAAGAACGAAGAAGAGTGCCAAACTGCGTTTATTGATGTTCCGATGAACCTTGCAAGAAAGCATGATTACGGATTTACTCCTGAAGAGATGAATAAGCTGTTTAATGTTGTTTCCGAGCAGAAAGAGATGACAAAGAAAGAGGCAATTCAACAGTATGAAGCTATAACGAAAATGGAATAATACATATCTTGATTTGTTATCCAATTACATAGAATAGAGAGCATTGCAAAACGTAATTAACTGTTTTTATTTGTTTTTCTCAAATCTATTTAGTTCTTAACAGTGACCACATTTTTGATCAAAACAATAATTACGAATTAAAGTTGATATTCGCAAGTAATCAAAGTTATTTGCGAAGGTGTTGAAGGGGTGCAGACAAAACTACTACCTGCAAACTAAGTTTAAACAGGCCATAAAAAGGTTATTTTTGCTTGGGCATAATAATATGATATAAGGAGAACTGGATGTCTCTAATCCTTCTAAATCTATTGTAGAAATAAAGATGAATCTTATTGTAGATTAATTAGAGAGTATTCTAAGTACTTTTGAGAATCGGGTTGAATTTACCACTTGAGCACTTCTTTATTTGCCACAATGAACAATTCTGTGTCGTGTGGCAGGCGTCCCAAATGACTTTAACTTCTTAGCTCTAAATTAACAACTATAAAATTAATTACATTTACTGTTACACTTGATTACGGCAACAATTAGGAAAGGTGTGAAAAACTGTTCCATAATTTTGTAATATCTGTACTTCATTTGTATTGCTGTAGAAAATCATACTACTACGGCCGTACTAACACGTTATTTATTATTTTATAACGACATTATAGTTTTCATTCCATTGCTTTCTTGATTGTTTAAACAATTGCAAATTGCATTTGGCTTCAAATGTTGCAAATATTTGTTTATGTAATTACGATATTGTAAACTATATTCTTTTTGTTATATTTTTAATCTACTTTGAAAATAAATATAAATTGCTTTTAATAATTGTTTGTTATTATTCTTTCATGATTTATTTTAATTAGCGGAAATAAATTTTGGAAACAATTTCATGATAATTTCTTTGCAAGATCTTTTTCTTAGTGCTAGTTTTTTCTACTATTTACAGTTAATAATACAGGCAGAATTCTTGAATTCTAGAATTGCGAAAGCGGGTTTGAACGCACAGCAATGCGACAACGTGGGGTTGGTTGAATTTGAATAAGAATAAATACATATAAATGGCTTATGGTTTATTATTGTTTACATACAGCTCTTGCTTTGGTAAGTTAAAATATAAGTATATTTAGTAATTTTAGTTCCCAACAGATGTGAGCGGCGTGGTGCAGTGGTAGCGTGGTTGCGTGTTGCGTGTTCGATCGCAGTTCAAATCCCCGTTGCCGGTCTGCGTTTTTACTTCAATTTAAAATGTGCAAATCATAAATTAAATATAATAAAGTTAAGTTAATTAACCCAGTGAAAACACGCGTAACATATAAGGTTATTATTCAAACTTAAAATCTCATTTTTTAGTTTCTGGACCACCCCAAGATGGGGGTGGCAATCATTTTCTTCTGGAATACTTTATCCTAGAGTTTATAAGTACGAAACTGGGAGGAAAACCGCTGCCAAAGCGGGGCTGGGCCGGGGGCAATGTGGATTTGACGAGAATGATCGATAGAAGTTCTTTTGAACTGTTTTTGAACGACGCGTGCATAAAAAAATTAAAAATTCGGCCTCTCCCATTTTGGAGAGGCTTTTCTCTTCTACTGATTAATTCTTCTCACTTATTTTTTCGCTTTTCTGTCGCTCTTTTCGAACATTTTCCAGTCTCATTCTTCCGTATTCAGACAGAAGTTTCTTAATTTTCTTAAGTGTAGGCAATCCTTCTTTGAAGTACTACTATTACACTTGTGGAACCCAATCCCACCGATTCAGTGTAGATCAATTACTCGAATTTTCTGGAAAAATCGCACCCTGAACGGGGAACCGAACACGGGCCCTCGAGGTCACAACGCCTGCCTCTAAACCACCAACCCACCCTGTCGGTCGATGCTCAGCGTAACATAAGATATATTTATTGTAATTATCTTAAAAGCGTATAAAACAAGAACAGAACACTAATTTAATAATTAATGCTGTGGTGATAAGTAAACATAAAAATAATAAATGCATAGTTAATTCTTACTCAAATAATATTGTAGTTCTTAAAAGAACTGTTTTGTTTTCTACAGCGATCTGCATGAGTAAAGAACACCTTGGGCTTCAAGAAAATATTGTAGTCCTTGGATTCTATTGATTCTGACAATTACTAAAAAATAATTGCACATCAATTCAAGTGATTTCTGCTGGAGTAACATAATGTTACGTAAGGTAATGTAAATGTAGCGTTACTTGTTTACACTATTTAAGCGCACATTAACTCGCTAGTTTTTAGCTGTAAACAACATTCCGGAGATCTCCCATGATGCCCGAACTACCTAATGACTCGCGCTGACTCACTGCAATAACAAATAATAGGCACGACTTTAATAATATCATTCTGATGGATTCCTGGCTGTAAACTATACTGATTGATTCAAAAAAACACCACATTTATTATTCCATAAAAAGACTTTTACTTTCGTTGAAGAAATTAATAGATTTTTACATTGTTGCTTATTTTGCAGACAGAAAACTAACTCGCGTGTATTAACAGAATTAATCGAGGAGACGTGTGTGCAATTTCCGACGGCCGCGATGTAAATAATAAACATACGTACAAAACAATAACAAACCGAGCGTTTCGCCAGATCTGTCTACCTGTCATACCTGCAACTCAAGACATTACTCGTGAACAATATTCGCAATCTTGTTTCATGCGAACCAATTCGTGCACCAAATAGCGTGTAGCTTGCACCCTGTTTCACTCACGCACGATCGATTTTCCAAATTTTAGAAGAAAGCTGCTTTAATAAATTTTAAAACCATCCATTTTTCAAGGTAAGCAACATAACAAACCTTAAGCATATTAAATACAATAAGCCCATATATCTTATACTACAGATGTACTAGAATATTTATTTAATACATTGATTTGAAAAATCACGGTACAATTTCTCTACTTCAACATAGACTTGCTTGTAGCAATCAAACTTTTCACCAAGCATGGAAACATTGCGCCTTGTGACCGAAAACGATAAGAAATATAATTTATAAAGCACCTGGTACCAGCGGTTTGTTAGCGCGTATAAACGATAATAGCTATTATCATTTTGAATAAAAATCCACCGTCCCATTTTCGCATAAAACCCAAGGAATTGAGTGATTTTTGTGCCCAAGTTAGATAAGAATATGAAAGCATTTGACTTCAGTATTCCAATATATTACCTGTGCAAAGTTTTCTAAACTAGGCCAAACAAACTCAATTTAATTACATCCGTAAATTAGCATTAAAAATTTTCCAATTTTTCTTAAATCAATGCGTGATGGATTGAATTAGAATGCTGTGGATTTAACGACTATAGAAGGACTGTTTTCCTTACAAACAATGCAAATAGGTTCGGTTAAAAAAGAGCATCATAAGTGAACCTGAAAAATAACTTCACCCTCATGGAAGATTCTTCATGCTACATACATGTTAATATCGATTATCAACATTTTCGTCATGGTGACCAATACTCCCGACGGTCGGTCGGCTAGACGACTAGAATTTACACCGATTACTATTATAATAAGCATGGTGATCCACTCAAGAGAAGAACGGAAGACGACTTCAGTAGTACCGCAAAGGTGGACGAGTCAACACCGTAAAACTTTTCAGAAGTTATCAGGTCGCTTACCAACAGTATGTCTGACATAAACAATTAAATAGATATTATTTGTTTATCAGTCAAGCACATCAAATTTAAATGCCAAAAATGGACCACAGATGATAATCTTTAAAAGAGCCAAATTAAAAGTTTTTAAAAGTGTGTCTACTTTTTTCTTTTTGCAAAGATGGAGCCGGAAAAGACTTCGTTTCCTGGTAAAATGTTATTCTGAAAATATTTTTGTGCCAACATTTCACCACTTTAATCTGAAATCACTTAATTAATGTAGTCGTTTATGCATGGATTCAACATCGCCTAAATATGTTATTAATTTTTGTTTTTTTTTCCAATTTAGTGTCTCGTGCCTGCTCTGATACGTATCTCACCACTATTGGTGGATGCCAGAGATCGGTCAAGGATCTTCAGGATGATTTATTTCCGCCCGCTTCTCCTAGGAAGGCAATTTCGGCAAATAGTTGCTATTATATGGAACATGCCCTTGGTGGGCGCCGATTTCAAGAAGACGAAACTCCTGCAGATAGAGTCACCAGTTGGTTCTTGAAATATAAGGAAAATCGAGATAAAGAAATTGAAGCCGATGGACAACAAATAGCTAGATGGCCCTCCGAATGCCAAGTATGCAAAATAATAAGTTGAAACACCAATAATTTATTGTTTTTCAACTCTTACAGGTTTTAGATCAAAGAGTTAAACACATTCCTTACAAAACTTGTCCTCCTGAACCTTATTACATTCCAACTGGACGTGAAGTGCTTCCTAAACCTGTCGGAGAAGAAGCTGGGATTATAGTTTATCAGTACTACCCAATTAGTTCTGTCGACTATGTAAGTTTTAATGCAAAATATAAGCTTAAAAATTATCTATGAAGTTTGTATAAGTTTTCCAGATCAAGCGTAAATGGGAGTAAATACTTACTACAAACATGTCCCTCTCCCGAAGAAGAAGGTCTTCGATTTGAGTCACGTTTCGAATCCGGAAATTTAGCTAAAGCAATTAAAATTCATGAATCTTATTACGAGTTATATCTTCGTCAAGATATGTACACAAACCGCCACATGCAGTGGTTCTATTTCCGCGTCACAGGAATGAAGAAAGGTCCGACATATCGCTTTTCTATTGTCAATTTCACCAAAACTGAAAATTTGTATGGTGACGGAATGAAACCTTTAATGTATAGCACAAAAGACTCTCAAATGCATTCAATTGGTTGGAGAAGAGTTGGGAATAATATTGCATACTTTTGTAATGATAGGTAAATAATAATTTTATGTAACATTTATTTTTTTTAAATCAAGATTTTTTTCTAGCAACAATGACGATCATCCCGAACTGCCAACCTACTATACACTCACATTCACATTCGATTTTCCACACAATGAAGACGAAGTGTACTTTTCTCATAGCTATCCTTATACGTACACGGACTTGCAAGAATATTTACTTAATATCGTTGCTCATCCTGTTAAAGCCACTTATACAACGTTGAGATTGCTATGCAAAAGTTTAGCAGGAAATAATGTGTATTATGTGACTGTAACAACTCCACCACACGAATCGAATCCAAATAAGGTATTTATAAAGATTAAGTTGATGAAACTTAACGATAATAATGAATATTAAGCACTTTGTGACCACACTCAACAAAAAAACTTAGTTGTAATAATTTATTGTTTATTTATGTCATATTATCGTTTCTTAGAAAAAGAAAGCTGTCGTAATAACAGCACGTGTTCATCCTGGAGAAACGCCTTCATCTTGGATAATGCATGGAATTTTAGAATATCTTACAAGTGATAGTGGACCTGCGAAAGAACTTCGCGACAACTTTATTTTCAAATTAGTGCCAATGCTCAATCCGGATGGGGTGATTGTTGGTAATCATAGGTGTTCATTAACAGGAAGAGATCTAAATCGACAGTACAGGACTGTAATTAGAGAATATTATCCTACAATTTGGTATACTAAATTAATGGTTAGAAAGTATGTCCTTTCAAAAATGTTTAAAACCTTTTACTTCAATTACTATTTTTTTAGATTAGTGGAGGAATGTGGTGTTGCAATGTACTGCGATCTTCACGCGCATTCAAAACGTAACAATATATTTATTTTTGGGTGTGAAAATAAGAAGAATCCGGATAGAAAACTATATGAACAGGTTTTTCCGTTGATGTTGCACAAAAACGCTCCAGAAAAGGTTTGATTATATCATCCCCCAGTTTATTATTGATTGGTTTTGTCCAGTTTTCATTTCAAGGTTGCAAATTCCGAGTGCAAAAATGTAAAGAAGGTACAGGGCGTGTTGTGATGTGGATGATGGGAATTGCAAACAGTTTTACACTCGAAGCTTCTTTCGCTGGATCTACTTTAGGTGGACGTAGTGATACTCATTTTAATACCTTGGATTTTGAATTGATGGGCAAGACATTTTGTCAAACCCTGTTAGATTTTTATGATGAAGATCCCCGAAAGGTAATCATCAAATTTACTTATCAATTTTGTTGACTTAATAATTAATATTATTGTGTTTTCAGGAAAAACTACGCGTTAAGATTATGAATCGTTTAATTAACGAAGGTTCCAATGCAGATGAACCAGCAAACATCAACATTTCAGATTACTCCAGGTAGGAAACAACATAACCGCATATTGTTTGATCTATATTTATGACACTTTTATACAGCGATGATGGAGATGATTCTTCATCAAGTGCGGAAGTAAAAGAAGCAGTTGAAGTTGCGCCCACAGCTGCTCCACCACCAACTCCAGAAAAAAAGAAAATCCCACGTCCTGTCAAAGCCCAGAGTCAAACACATCTACAGACAAAACCGCAAGCAAGAAAACCACTCAGGGTAGGACATTCATGGACCTGTTTTATTTCCACTATTTATTAAAAACCATTTTGGGATTTAATAAAAATGACTTTGAAAATATATTCTGTTTATTTATTTTCTCAGGTGCGCAAAGCTAATTTAGACCTGATGAATTGGAAATACGATTGCAGCGATGATTCTAGTTCTTCTTGTTCAGACACGCCAATGAAACACACCAAAAAAGTATTCAAGAAGAAGAAGAAGAAAAAGCGTCCAGTACCAGAACGTCGCGGACAAAACGTTGCCACTAATGAGTTCAAAGTCAATGAAATACTGCCAGAAAAAATTCCAGTCAACCCTGCCAAAAACAAACCAAGTAATTTGTTGCATCCAATACAACCCAGGTAACTTTATTCATCGATTAGGAACAATTTTATAAATCATATAACTTCTAGAATGTTAGAAGATAGCGCATATAATCCACAAATTATCAAATTGATTGAAATTCAAAATAAGTTAATAACATTGAAGAATAAATTATGGTTTGGTGTTGGAGATATGGATCCACAAAATCCTTTATCCTGGGGTCTAAAAGGGTAAGAGTAACATTATATTTAAAACAATACATAAACATTTAATTGCAGTGACTACAAAGATGGGGAAGGAATATTAGTCAAAACACAGAAATGCGAAAAAAAGAAACCAATAAACAGAAAGATACAAAAACCAAAAGAAGAACAAAAAAAGAAACCAAAAATTAGCAAGAAACAAAACATCATGTAAGTAACAAACAAATAAAAATCGTGCAATATTTCAACCTGGATTTTAAAGCTCTAAACGCCAATCAGCAAATGATAACTTAAAAACTCCAAAAGTAAGAAGAAGCCCTACATTCCGAGTTATCAAAGCAAACTTTGACTCCAAATTACCATTAGAAATCAACCCGCCTTCAGTCAAAACTAAGAAGAAAAAGAAACCTGTGAAAAGTACCAAACTAGCATTGTTGCCAAACGACTAAGTACATTCATGCACCATCCATTAATTGTTTTAAAACAATGAAAGTATGCCTAAATTAAGTGCAAATATTATTATATTATGTTCTGTTTTTTAAAATGTTCTAAATTAAATATTTACAATTCACTGTAATTCGGTGTAATTAATTTGTTCGTTCTAATGTAGAAACGTTTGCTATGTATACATATGAGTCATTACATAAATATTAAATAGTAACACATATATTTCTTATAATTGATGGGTAAAAAAAACTATGAATGAACTCTAAAAATATTTCAAATTTACAAACATTTAAATTGGATATGTATTGCTGATGTTGAAGTTGCCTACCTTAGAACCCTACATTGGTGTTTTTTAAAATAGCACACTTCAATTTTAAGAAAAGTTTATTGAAAAAAGAGAAACGAAACCCAAGCGCAGCCAGTGAATGAAACTTACACAATAAACAGTTGCCAAATCTTGTGCTAAAAATATTTTAGTGCCCTGGTGGAAAAGTAATGAAATCCTACATTGTTTGAAAAGTTTTCCAACGCATTCAACTTGAAAGGAAAACATTTCCAACTACAATAAAGACACGACTAAAAACTAACCAATTAAATAAATTGAGTTTCAGAAAATCGGATAAATGAAAATAGTTTTCCAACTAATCCAACATCTCGCCGTCACAGAGCGATCTAAGTCAAGGCAATCATCCGTCGCATAAAGAGCAAACATCAATCCCACGATCAACATGACAAGAATCATGTGTTGATAGATTATTGCAACTTTACTAATTCCATTTTTTATAAATGTTGGACATGTTTATAAACAAGCTTAAATCAAATACCTGGTCGGATTAAAGCACTTTCTTTGACTCTTTAAACTTGAGTTGAGTGCAGGTATACATAAGACAATTTCTTTGATTGCTTGTAATCTCAAACATTGCACAATCTATGACAATTTGCAACCATCAATAGGTGGATGTCCATGTCGCGGTTGATGGAGGCCGCCACTCAAGTGACGCGAGGACCATGCTGCAATTCTTGGTATCACCTTTGGTTCGATCGGCGGCTGAGAGTGCGTCCACCGTTGTGTCGTTTATCGCTGGGAGCATTCGTAATATTGGAAATAAATGTGCGTGTGCGTCGTATTATGAAAAATAATGGGACACCGTCGTTGTGTCACGGATTTCTGGGAAATCACCGTGGTCTCGCGATCAATCGACGGTATTCGACGTCTATTCGCGTGTTTGTGATTATTATCACACTCAGAAAAGTGTCTCTAACATTACTCGAACAATACAAAAATCCAAACTTAAAATATTGTACAACATAAAAGTACACCAGTAATAGGTCGACATGGGTACGGCATTCAGACATGGCAACGGATGATATATTTTCTCATTGTTTTCGTGTTCCCGCTGTCTCCGACGTTTGGTCAAGCAAAGGAGCATTAAATATTTAAGCTATGTGGCCGAGTATTATTTATTTCTCTTGCGGAGAGGAAGCTTCCTAGGAGGAAGGCCAGTATGCGAGCACGCGGTGTCTACGCGCGGACGCAAGCATTGCTCGGATAAGACATTAGTCTACGAAGAGCAAAACTCCTCCAGATGTTGGACGAGGAGCAACGATGCATATCCATTCGAATATGAATGAATCGGACACCTACCAGCGTTCGGGGAATTTAGGTTCGACACCCACTCTTTGCTGCAATTTAGTTGTATTTTTAACCCGCGCTGCCCACTCGCGAACGAAGCAACGCCAACATATTCACAACCGATCAACAGAGAGCAATGCATAGGTGTAAAAAGCTATCAGCGCCAGAATCAGCATCCCATCGCGTTAATTTTGTGCGAAAAGTATTCATTTATTGTTAACAACATAAATTAAAGATTCAGGTGATTTTTTTTCGTAAAAAGAGTTCTGGGTATCCCAACTATGTCTCAAGCTTATGAATGCATTGTACCAATGTATCTTCCATATTACTATGACGTCTATGACTGACTTGGAAGATGGTTTTAGAGTGACAGACATTGTATGATTATAGATGAGAGATTGCGTTCATTCATCCGCACAAATGTCATCTGCATCTCTGTCAAGTCCCTACGGCTCTCTGGCCATAGTATAATGCTTGATTGATCGTCGTTTCTTGTTGGCTGGATCGTGGGCTCGGTGCGAGCTCGAGAACCATATTCATACCGCACGGAATCGATAAATACGATGGTTTCACATCGATCGCGCCGCAGCACGTAACGTACAAGAAGTCATTGATTATCCTGTGTGCGGATGCTGGCGTTCCAGCGCGCTAACATAAACAGAAATGCAGCGGCCTTGAGAAGACGCTGGCCCGCGAGGACCAAGAAGAGGCCCAGCAGCGGCGTGAAGCAGAAATGTGTACCACGAAAGACGAGCTGGGCAAAAGCGCGCTTGGAGTGTATCCGAATGCTCTTGTAGAACGTGATCGTGGTTGCAAGTCGCTTGAAACTGTTAAGCAACGAACAACACACCAGTCTCCGAAGACTACACGTTTCTGTTTCATTCGCGTCTTGCGGTTGTTTTAGAACTTTGCCGTTTACAACCTTCTTACATTTTACGCCGTTGCATTAGACTTTTTTCAAGAGGCAATCTTTACAATTGTTTTTGCAGAATCTCTTAGCTTTCATCTCCTCCTAGTGCTTTATGCGATTGCATAACTTGTCTCCAGAGATGATTATCTGCTACCACGTGTCAAAAAACAACTTGCATGAATCCGTCATAAAAACGCTTATCGTTTATAAGACACGAGTTGTGTCCAACTATTATTCCATTTCTTCAAAGATTGTGTATGCGATCGTGGCCATGCAAGAACCGTGCGTATACCAGGAAATCAATTATATCGCGACTAGCAAGCGTTATTCTTCACTCTCCGGTGCTGTTCGTCCGTCCTTTCGTTCGTACTTGGCCGTCGCCTGATGCTCTCAATGGTTTGTTTTACCATCTTGCAGCACGGCCGGGGCTCGTTTGCCTCTACGCCTTCTTGTTGCCCGTGGTCCGCGTTTGTTTTGTTTCAACCTCAAGATCCGCTTCGGTTTCGACGATTTGTTTCTTATTCCACGGCGTCACGCGCGCACCCCGTTGCGCTTTTCATTCTGTGCTCTCCTCTTTTTGGTCCTTGCACGCGTGCGATTACGAGCTGAGTGCCTCAATAGACGCATAAAAACGTACGTGAGCGACGCGATTCGGAGGGACTCAGGTAGCTACCGGGCTACTCGCCACCGGCGGGACACAATGAAATGCGAAATCGACCGGGAGCGCGTGAGGCACAAACGAGCGGAATATTAATGAACGCGCGCAGCAGCCAGACGAAAACAAGCGTGAAACAAACGTTTTGCGTTCGTTTCTTTTTTCATTTCATTAATTTTTACGAACAGATTCATTAATAAAACTCGCCAGCAAAAAGCAGCTTTTCAGCATCGAGGATCCAGAATTTAACAACCAGCACTGCTCACAATGTCGAGCTAAAAGCCTGATTAGACTCTGATAGTCTACATAATAATTATCAATTTCCGCTGGTGATTTCCCGTGCTGCTGCCGCCCGAGCGTCTTAACGCACGCGAATGAATTAGCGCACTAAAAACAGATAGAATTCTTTGAGCGGTCGCTCGCGATTAGTGTGTTTATAGTGATACTGTTTATTCAGAATGCGTAATACACAATTGAGGGATAGCCTAGAAACGCATTTAAATGGTTCAGATTAATTAATAAAAGTGCCAATTATTTATTGGGCGGCAAATGCTCGAAATAGCTTGCGATCACCATTGCAAACAATGCAGTCTTCAACGGAGTTGACCCACTTGTGAATCATTTTAATTACGGCGCGCATGTCGGGCAAATAATGCACCTATAAAAGAATCGTCGAGTCGCGGAATTAGTGCAAAAATTTAATTTGTTAATGAAGCGCAGCAGAGCTGCTGCTCTGAGGCTAATAAGAATGACAGAGCCGAATGAAGCGTAAATAATGTGCGGTTAGAGGAGTCACGAGCTGCTTGAACCTCGTCGCCGACAGAGTCACGAATACGTTTTATAAGTGTCCTTGGCCAAGCAAAAAACGTATTACGATTAATCACGCAGTCATTCCACGTTTTCATTTGTTTTTTATTTCGCTCTGTACGTTGTGGATTTTTTACAGCTACTCGACCGGCGGTCACGTCGGGCGCTGTCTTTTGTTTATTCATAATCGACACTTCCTTTCTAATACCAAGTGATTCTGCCTTCCTAAGCACCAAACGCATTTAGAACATCATGCTACATCGAGCGCGGCATCAATGAGCGAATCATGAATGGATTTCATTGAGAACCGGAAGAAGCGAGACGTGCATCGTCGCAGGAGACACGATGCGCGCGAGAAGGAGCGCGTATTTCGTATTAAATTCGTCATAAAAGAAGAGACGCTTTCGTACTTCCGGTGCGAGGCGGTGTGGACTAGACGTACGTGCTTGCCGGCAGCGCGCAAACCGAAGGCGTCTGGATTATCCGCATCCTGTCTATTCAGAAAGCTTCTCAAAGAAATCTGCGTCCCTATCCTCGCAACTCATTCAAAGCATATTCCACGATTACGAACCCCAAAGAGCCAGAACGCAACGCTTGAGATCACAGAGTACTCATCCTCGTTCACTCGTCATCGACTAATCGGATGTTATATTTAAAAACATTCTAATTTTACACTTTATATCTGCACGAATGTGTTGCTTCCGCTCGGAGCTCTTTTTTTCAGGCATGAAACGAAATATTGCACCTTCACACGCATTGCAATGCCAAAAAGGAAAAGCAGAGGCGAACCGGTTGAACGGAGATATAAGAGGAAGTAATGAAGCACACAAGTGCTCCTGCTGCAGCCTCACCCAACTCTGCACCAACGGAGAAAATTTAATTCAACCCAACCACCGACAACATTTGATTTTTTTACCCACATATTAACCGAATATGTTTGTTCGATCTCAATTTATTACCAAGCTCGCATGATTTTTCTAGCCGAAAATGATACGCAACACTGCGTAAAAAACAAACAAATTAAATTAATTAAAATACCAACTCAACACTTTTCTGTCATCACTGACATCTACTAAATGCTCTCGAGCGCAGCTTCCCTCGTTGCGCGAGACGAAACAAAGAGGATATTATGTAAACCTTTCAAGCACCGCTCTCGTCACACGACTGGATTGCGGATGCATTAAAGACGTTCGTAAACTAAGCTAATAACAATAATAATAAAATTATTCAAAACCGAAGCCGCCGCTCGCTGGCTGACGGAGGAAGCGCTGCTTGACGACATGTGCGCTGGATGCGTAAGAAGCTCACCATCCCGGGTCACGGCCATGCATGAAGAATTCTCACTTCCTTCCTTCAGCAGCCAGCCGGCTGCTCTAGTGTTCATTCATTAATTTCGTTCATTCACAAAGCACACCGGCGAACGCCTTCCATGCGCCGTGGTTTCATTCATTTGTTCGCGGGAGCTAAAAATTGCAAAAAACAGAATCCACTGGTGTCGACGTGTTGATACTTGAGAATCGCTCAAGTTCGATCCAAGGCGCTAGCTGGCAGTTACTTTCATAAACTTTTACATTTTTAGCATGCTTATTGCTTAGGTTTAGGATTTAATGCGCCAGCAAGACGTTGGTATTACCGGCCGCGGCTGTGTTCCCACGGCACCGGCCCCAGCTCCCCCGCCACCGGAAGTGACGAGTTCGAGACGATCCGGCCGAGCCTCAACTCCTCGCTACACGCACGCATAGTGGCGCGTACAGAGTTGGAATAACCAAATGCATCATCATCAAAACAACATGAGCGAACGAAATTAAAGTTGGTGCAGTTAAAGCATGAAATATGAAGATCACAGAGAGACATGAATGCAGAGGTAAATTCTGGTGGAGAAAAACGCAAAAAGATAGCTGGATGGGAAAATATCGATTATTCGCCTCATTGGCAACTTTGAATTGATGTGCAGACCTGCCATGAATGAAACTGTGTTCAGTGTTTAGCCGAGGAAGCTTCGTACGCAATTTGTCGCCGGCGAGTGTCGTAATGACGTGCCATGAATGGCACGCTCATCGAAACGCAATCCGCGCGCGGCCGACGCACAATCGGAATCGATACGGAATATAATGGCGCATTATACCCGCCGCCACTGGCCGCGGACAGGAAGCGCGGCGCGTAATATATTTACTAAACATCCGCCACCGAAAATAGCTGCCTGAAGCAACGGCGCACGCTTGCGGCGAGCTATTCTCACTGTCGCTTGCAAAGCAAAAATAAATCTCATTGATACGACCGACCTAGTCGGCTCATCGATGCATTTACCAGTCGAATACTCTACCATTCGAACAAATTAGGAAATTAGACCGTGCGCACCGAGCGGTCTGATAAATATTTGCCCAGTGCTTAGTGCAGGGAACAAATGTGTTTGTTATATCAACAAGGAGATTAAATGTATCAGTTAACACCATTTCGAATTTTATCTTTATCATCATTCCGCAGCAAATTGTCAATTTCAAGCAGTGACAGAACTTGAGTCAACTTTAAAATGACTTGAGCGCAATGCAGATAGTTGGAGTTGTTGGAATTGGACGTGAAGCCTAGTTAGCAGGCGAGTGGAGCCATTTTCGAGTTGGCCGTGTGGGCACACAGGTATGCAGACGCAAGACGGACATACGTCCGTCGCGAGTAGTAGGCCGGAGTGTGAAGGAGTTTGCCGGCCAGATGGTGACCGTAACGACGAGCGCACGCATCAGGTAGGACCTGGTGCGGCAATGAGCGCACCGAAAACGTCAAACCACGTAAACCGTGGACGAAAATCACCATTCCGGGCGGAGGCGACGAGCTAATCAGAAAGGACATTCGTGGAGAAAGTCACGCCGCGTAGAAGTATTACGCGCCTCTTTCCTCCTACTTGTTGAGGAATAACAATTCGTATATGAATGAACTCGTCGTGAACGCGTGACGATGTAATTCATAAATTACTCGCGTTTATAGTAAGCGAAGGAGTGAAACCACGCACAAAATAGATATAAAATAGTGTAATAAATACTTCGCCAAAAGCAGAATTTAATTAAAGTCCGCTAAACGGATCCACCTTGTTTCACCTACAACTTCAACATGAGAAAAATTAATAATCTGGTATTTTACTTGAGTAGGTTAAGTTGGTAGTAACTAGCATGTAGCATAAAAGAAAATGCATCAATTACTCCATTGGAATGTCTTACACTAGCCACGCACACATCTAATTAAGTCACGACTTTCGCTCTTTCTATATTTGCAATTTAATTAGACTTAGTCGTTGAGTAAACAACAAATAACAAAATAGTTTCCGTCTCGGACAATGCACATGCGTGTTCACTAGCCTGACATTTACACACTTTCTATCGACCACAATTCAGTGAATCTATCAACAGCAAATCTCCGAAAATTGATGTCAAACAAGTTGACATGAGTACCCAAAACCTAAGCCATAAGCAAGGCCCAAGATGAAAAATGCACATATAATTAATGCCATTTGGTAGAGAAACGACTGCACCACCTTCTTGTTCCACAAGTGGCCGCAGCCCTCGAGCAGAGATTCGGAAGACTGCCCCGGTTGAAAGGCCGTGTGTGAACGCGGTAGACTTCCCACAATAACAGCTGCATCTTGGGTCGCATCCACCCATCCTCGCAGACGCCCAACTTCTCAAGCAAGAACTCGTCAAAGAGTGCGCACACGACATGGGGTGCATCGAGCAGCATGTGCAATGCGGGATGAAGGCTGAGAGCAAGGCAGGTTACGCCGGCAACTACCCGAGCAGCCACGGAGACGAAAAAATCCGCCTTCCCGGAATCGCATTCGACATTCCTATTCAGACCCCGGAGTTTTTAATTCTCCTCGGCGCTCTCGAGGGCTTAACTCCTCGGCTGCAAGCGGATCGTGCACATTCATAAAGATCGAAAATGGACTTGCGAATTTCTCTGCCGGGGCCCTTTCAGTCGATCACAGCAGCAAGAACAGCACTTTTCGGCCCCGTAGCCATTGTGCGGCGTGAATGGAATGTTTGACTTTATGTGCAATTGTGCGTCCGGCTGAAATTCACGCGTGAACACGTCGAACGTTCGACATTCGCTTGGAAAATCGACAAATGGCGTCGTCAACGCCCGGCTTTAATTTATTACATCTGCGTATCGTATGGGCGCGTGCAGTGTGTGTGTGTGTGTGTGTGTGTGTGTGTGAATATGTAATAGGAGACCGGATACGCGCCACATTTGTCACTAAAGTATTTCACAACTACGCACTTTTTCCTATCCGCTTTTGCAAACAGCCGACAATTGTGTTGCATTTCCTTGTTTGCCAATAAACCGACAATAATTCTGCAAACCCTTTCTAATTTTTCATTCGCGTGTAATTTCACCAAGAACAATTTCCGCTTGTTCAAGGTCTGGTATTCAGGAACACGAATCTGAATGAGATTCTTGCTGACTATCGACATTTTCCTTAGTTTTCTTTCCTGTGGAACACATTCGTCATCACGCCATTGAACACGGACGGGACGACGAACCAACTTCCGTTTAATTTATTATTATTATACTCAATTACGATACTCGGTGCGCGATGTCGAAAAGACCGTGAATTCCATGCGTGCGCATTCCTAGTCCAGTTTTTATTATTATTATTATTATTATAATTCACAAGAGCAGCGTCGAAAAGCCATACCAGTTTGAAAGGATTTCCAACGAGATTGCAGTAAATGAAAATCGCGAAGAGATGAAGACGAGCTAGACGAGTCGTGCGCTTAAGTGCGCGATGCTAAATTTGCATCGGAATTTAAATTATGGGAAATTATTATTGCACTTATAGGCCGGACGAGTCCGCGTTCTCGTACGCGAATAACTTCTACTTTTACACGTCGTAAACGTACTTAGATTTTAATAGATAGCTTGCACCGCGAAGAAATCGACGACAAGAAAAGATTACTCCAAAGAGAATGAAACACATTCATATGGGTTAACTATGGCAGAGTGTGCTGATGTATTTGAAAAACAATTTGTATGCATTTTGAGACATGCGGAACGCGCACGAAATTAATGCTGTTTTTATGCGCTTGCCGGTTATAATTAACCGCGTGCTTGAATGAAAATTCGTCGGACGGTCGCGAATTGCAGTCTGCGAGCACGTCTGGCGTGCGGATGCGCTTATATTAAGAACACGTCGACTTTTCCGTAGTAAAACGCTCCTCCCGTGTCGACCAGAGACGCGACAGGAAGCGATCTCGAAATAACTTATCATCAACCCTCTCAGTTTCAGATCACATTGACAGCAGCAAGGGCGTAAATTCAAACAGCCGATAAAGTGTCTGACCGTATTTCATCCACTCTTAGATCACTTGAACGATTTAAGAATGAGATGAAGAAGTCATTTTTGTCTCCCAGGGCATGCACCTGGGGTGAAAGTGTTATGAGGCTGATTTGTGATTTTCTGACATGTATATTTCCCAGTTGATTAACATTTTGCGTGTGTGTTGCTGTGAATTAATTACCTGTGTAGCTGGATTGTGGGTAGGCTGCAAAACGGTGCAAGAGAGCAATAAAGTCGTCACCCACGTTGCGGAATGCGAACGGCGCGGCGGCTGGCTGTAAACGGGATTGTGCAAAAGACAGATTGTACTACTTTTTAATCAAGCATATCGCGTTGAAAATGCACAATAACGCACGCGAATTTACGAGCGTCTACGCAGGACTATGATGCAGCCCACTCCATTTAGACCACGCCGGGAATAGCGATTTGAATCAGTTTTTCATCGACAGAATCCCACATGTACCCGGCATATGTGCGCCGCGTAGATGAGAGTGCGCCTTGATGAGGATGTACCCAGATGGAAATCATCCTGTGGCGCGGCCGCGCACGCACATAAGTAGCGCTTCCGGTCATGTGACCCAGGCAGGCGGCCCTCGCTCGGCCGTGCGCGTGCATTTTAATGAGAAGAGCGATTCGCGTTTGGAAAAATCGCCGAGCGACGACGACACAATCGACGCCTTCATCGCGGCGCGTCCTCAATGAAAGCCACTGTGCTCGTGTTCAGAGTTCACCGCAAATGCCGGGCGCGCGCGCGCGCCAATAATGCACAATAGAAGCTCTCTGAGCGCCAAGTCGTTTTTGTGGTCAATGCAATAATTCATCAATCTTCGACTGGGCACACAACGCAAGCACTGTTTGCTGCACGTCGGCGAATTTCGCAGACTTTCTGCTGAAGGAAAATTTCGGTGGAGCAAGCAAGATATAAGCAAGAAAAAAGAAAACAATGATGTAATTTGTTGACGATGGTTTCGTGTTATTAACATTATTAGATAGTAATATTACAGTTTCTTGTTTATTTACAATTTGTTTCTTTTCATATAGCTACATGTGTTCACTGCGCCTCGCTTTAATCATCTTTTGGCACCTCTTGCACGCTCTCTTCTCGCTCGCCGGTTTCGTCTGCTTGTACAACGATTCAACGTGTATCGATTCAAATTGAGAGTACTTCCTTTGAACAAACACAAGGACCGCGCTTTACAAAAAATAGAATATATGTGTAAGCGGCGCCGCCGCAAATTTTAGGAGTTCCGCAACGTGCGCCGCAGAATAGTGAACGCAACCCTTTGTGCGCGTGCATTTAATGCACTCGTCCCTCCGAATAATGGAGAGACGCCGAGGATCACGCCGTGTTAAGTGCGCCCAGCAACCTACAGCATCATCACCAAGCCGACGCGCCGAAATGCGACAAGTTCTGATTTGGTCTCTCGTATAAAAATATATTCTCATTGAATCATTTGTTCCTACCTATATGTTTATAATCTATACATTTTCCGAATTCCACTCAATGCCTCCACGGTCGTCGTCGTCGCATTTCGAAGCTCGCCACTTGGCGTCCGTCACTGCAGGCAGACTGAGCGGCTACTTGCAATTTTACAAAAATTACTACATGTTAAACGCTCGTGCAATAGATAATTTTGTAAGTTATATAAAGCAGTGTGTCCGCACCGTCTGCGTGTCTGTCTAGCTTAATATACACTTCAGTTTTATATCAATGTAAGATACTTGCAACGAATGCGCACACCCTGCCTATGTTTTGCTCTGAAGAACACCTCATTCATACAATATCTCGTAAATTCGCATTCGCACGCACATTTTGGTTCGCGTTTCATTTTGCACGGCCATCGAGCTACGCACTGCCGCCTGCAACCCTCCGCGTAAATGACCCACCATCCAACTAGACATCGTTACATATGTGTCTACGTACAATACATTCAGAAGAGTAGAGTATTTTCTTAACAATATTTCAGTTCTGTTTTCTCTTAATTAGTACAAACAAAAAACGTTTAGCTATAATATACAATATGGGCTTAGTTTATAATTGTAAGGTAAGATATTCATTTCGTGTCAGAGTACTGAGGCGCAGACGTCGAGAGGGTTGCGTTTTACACTTGCCGTTCTTCCAGAGTTTGGTAGCTCGACGCGTTGTGAAAGCGCGTTTTTCAAGTTTCAACACGCAGGACTAGATAATACTGGAGAGCCGTAACCTCAGCGCACGATGTGCCCCCTGCTTCTTGGTCATGCCGCGAATGGTTACTGGCCGTCCCTGCTTCTTCTCCCAGGGGGCGTAACGATCGCGACGTTCTCGAGGCACTGGCGAACTCACAAAAAGCACTTTTCATATTATTATTTCTCATTTTAAATAATTTTTAACAGTTGCTTAAAAAACTTTTTACATTTTACAGTTACCTCCCCGATATTTACAAAAAATAATAAATTAATATAAAGTATATGTCGTGGCGTTGCGATGGTCGCAACGTAGTGTCCGTCCATTGGGCAGCAAATCATTTGCAGCGCGCACCACTAGTGTTTGCTTGTTCGCACTGCACTTTAAAAGTCCGGCGTCGCATCTAGCAGACGCTTCTCCGGCGTGTTTGTCTGTGTAGTGCCGGCCAAGGTGGCCGCCGTCTTCGGCCGACACCGGCAACCGAGGCGCGAATGCCGCGCATAGCATGCTTCCACCACGTGCTTGCCACACTGCAAAGGCCAGTAGAAGAGGAGACAGGGCAGCACGCAGGAGAGCGCCGTGAGGCAGCCCCAGCGTGCCGTCCGCCGGTCAGGTCCACAGTTGCAAGGCTCGTCCACGCAAGCGTCGCCGCCGTCCGCTTCCGAACAATGATAGAACAACCCCTTGACACAACACAAACAGGATGCATAGTCGATGATACTATCCGCGCTGCAGTGGTACGTCGACGTCCAGCATTCAGGCAGCGGCCGCGGTTGTTGGCACGATGGGCAGCTGCACCGTCCGCACTCGCCGCAGATGATCGACGGCCTGGTATCATGGATCGCAGGCGCTGGTGAGGTGGATTCCTTGCCGAAAGAGCCCGCCGGCTGCGGCTGCTTGGTGACGACGGGCGGCAGCAGTTGGTGCGCAGAGGGCGGCGGTGGGATGGGCAAACGGGCCGGACGTTGCACACGTAATGGTAATCCACTTGCTGCAGGCGTCGGCGGTGGCGGCGGCACCTCTCGATGCGCGGCTCGTATCGGCGTGTCAACATACTCATTGCCGCGGCGCTCAGTCTCGGGACGAGGTGCAAGCAATGACACGGAGGCGGCTGCCGCCGTCGCAGTGACGGACAGGTGCGTGGGCGCACTCTGCACTGGCGTCGGCGACGTTGGCACGAACGTCGTCGTTGGCGGGCTGCGTAGAGGTGCTAGCGGGGCGGTCAGCGGCGCCGGGGCGCTCATGATGGGCGCCCGCGGTCTGTGCGCGCGCGGCAAGCTAGAAGGGCCTCCATGGTAAGCCATGTGGCCAGTAGATCTAGCGCCCTAACCACGCTCCACCTTGGTCCGTCATCGTCGCCAGCTGGAACAAGCAAAACAAACATAATGTTAGTGCACCGAGTTCGATAAATACACATCTTACAATAGAGAATAGATGGGCAGGCATTCAACTGATAGAATCATTATCGACGGCTTATTCATGCTAGGAATACATTACTCACGCGTCCACGCGATAGACAATTATTCACCTTGACATTTGATTTTTACGGCGCGTGGAGATAGCCATGCCGAGTAGAGTGCAATTTGTTCAATCAAGTTTAGTGAATGAATTCATTCTCATGGCGGCAGAAGAAATGAGAATGCAATAAAGTGTTGCAAAACAAACGAAAACAAGAAATATCATCTCTGAAACATTAACACGGCATACTTATAGCGCATACCCACTTCGGCAGAAACATTTCCAACGATAGCGGGCAGTCTACGAGAGACGCCAGAAGATAGACAGACAACACGATGGCCATAGCAAGCCATGATCGTCTTAAAGCCACGAAACAAAATGTACCGTTGAATGTTGTTTTGTGAAATTGTTCTGAAAGGAATTTCAATGGCATTGAAGACCATAGATCCATCCATAGACATCCATGGCAAACTTGAATTAAGCACATATATCCATCATCACCTGATTGATTCAGCAGAGGAAGCGCATCCGGCAACAAGAAGAAAAGCTCAAAGAAAAGAAAGACTTAACTTCCAGCAACTAGGCGAGTTTCGCCTATGTTGCGTTCGTAGTAGTCGCTAGCGTTAGGTATACGTAGTTTCGGTGGGCGCAAAAAAAATGTTGAACACATACTAAATCTACAACACCGCATTTTTACAAAAAAAGAGCGTGCGCGCGCGGCAAGACACTCATAAATATGCAATAATACAGCTACGACGGCGGCGGCAAGCTGGAGAGCAGCAGCAGCAGCAGGCTGGGTGCTTAGGTGTGTGTTTCTCGTTACCGGTCGGGCCGGCGTGGGCTGCCGCGCGAAGGCTGCCCACTGAACGAACGCATACACACATACGGCCAGGAGGAAACCAGGAGATCTGTGGGCGCGTCGCGCGGCCAACACTCGCGATCTCACACACGCGTGCATATACACCTGGCCGAAGCACAGCCAACGCCACGACGCACACGCATCTTGGCCGCGGCGATTGGATGGGGGACGCACATTACGAACGACAACAATGAATGAGCAAAATATAGCAAAATCTAGACACAATCCGGCAACCAGCGAAAAGATGCCCGCATTCATAAATAACGCCTGACCATGACCAATGAGCGTGTCTTACAAAAGGAGAGGATGGTGCGAGGCTTCTTTGGAAGAACCATCGACTTTGGAGAGTCTTTAGAAGAAGTGTTTGTTGGATTTTTCAAAGACGAAGGAAGAGAGGTTCGCTCTTCATGCTGCGGCTCACGCTGGTCGTCGTGCGGCGCGATCCGGCGCGCATTCCAAACGTTTCCTACCCCGAATCGCCTGCGGCCTTTCAACATATTGACATCAGATACGGATACCACGAACTGTGGAAAAGATGAACGGACCGAGCAACAATCTTCCACACAAATGCCGCACTTCACATAGCGCAACAAAAACTTCGCTTGAGCCAGTTGCACATCAACGACTTTTTCAATGACTACTGGAAGACGCGCAGAATTGTTCGAGAGGTCGCGAATGAATGTAAATGCCCCCAAAGTCAATTGATTTGTACCGCATGTGCGTGAGCTTTAAGCCGCCAGCGCCTACGTTAGAAATATTTATTTAAATAAGAAACTTTCCAACGGCTTGTGTCGCGCGCGCATTTCGAGCGACGAGAGACTTAAAATAAGTGCACATAAATATACCACACGGGTGTGCGCAGCACTGGGAAAGCGCATGTCGCGAAGAAAACTCACTTTTTACTGCGGCCGTTGCAACTGACACGTAGGGTCAACCCTGGCGCGAGGCTGCAAACATCGCACGCGTGCATGTTGCGCCAGGAAGTGGCTGGAAAGTAATCCTAATCCCAAAACACAGCAGTGTAGGCGTCGCACTTCGCAAGGTGTAAATATCCCAATTGGCAAACAAATACACTCAATTCACGACGAAAACCACGATCACAAATTCCTGTCACAAACGCATTCGACACACTGTCGTCGAGAGATTTTACACTTGGATCCGTCCACTCGCAAGGCAGTTTTATTATAATCCTAGTTTTGGCTTGAGACCGTGCGGCACAGTGTAAATGACGTGAACGTTCTCGTGCGGCGAACCGACTACCCACTCCACATTATCGTGGAATACTGAGGCGGCAGCGAGCGCCCGAGTGTAGTAGAGCAGGCGAGGCGCGCGGTGGGGCGCGCGTGCACTGCGACTGGCGCTCTGGAGTACAAGCGAGGGCGCGTTATGCGCAAGCCATGAAAGTTGAAGCGAGAGAGTGCTGGCGAGTGGCGGCCTGCACTGACGAGGTCCTTCGGTTTTCGTGTCTGGAGCGCCGCGGCGCGGCCGTTCGACGCGACTGCAGCTTTTGAGCGTGCGCGCGCTCGTTCGTCCCGCACGGTTTTTATGAATGAACGCTGGGCAGCCATTATGAATGGAATACGTAGTACATTCAAAAGCGGACGCATGACGCTTGTCCTCGTCGCTCGCGTCGAATGCTTACTCGCTTGCGCTCACGTACAAGACGGTGGAGACTCCTACGTGAGCCGTGGCTCTCAACGCGATGATCATTTCGATATTTTCCAGCTTTTTTGAGCATTTTCCCAGCGACCGGCATTCAAAACTAGCCAAAAACAGCAGCTCGAGAAAGAAAATTTGTTTACGCCCAAAATGCGATTTATGTCTTTCGGCACAAGCAGATTTACTAGGGAGTTAGTGGTTACTTTAACAAATCAAGTTTACGCTTTAGATTGTGCCGGAATCTAGTGGTAATAGTTACGTTTCGGAATCCATTCATTCATCGAGTGGCCGCACGACCGCCATACATGCAAACAAGTCGTAGAGCGCGAGTGGGGCCCGCCCGTCCGTCGTTCGCGGAGTAGAGGAGTCAAGTAACCTTCAAGAAATATAAAATTCGACCTCGAAAGTAATAAAAATATGCTATATGGCGATGGCAGCCGTGTATGTACTGCATAGCTTCGCACACCTACAGCGCGGCACGCATGCAAACACACACCTAGCCCGCCTGGCGTGGAAGTGTAAGCAAAACATTTCCACTGTTTCCCGCATTTAAGCACTCTGTCTGCGTGGCCGCTGGTACACGCGTTGTTTGCTTTTGCTTGGCTAGCCAGTTTTGCTGGCAGCAGTTTACGATTCGTTCACGTATTGAAACACAATCTGCGCCCATCGATTCGATGGAACTCCTCGCACACGCACCATCGCCAGCGACAATCGAGTGTTTTGTTTTTCGGGTGCGCATGTTGTGCCAAGACGGCACGTACGACGTGCACTCCCTGGGTGACGTAAAACCTCGTCGACGACCGCGAACGTCCGTCCTTTGGACGCACAATTGAGCATAAACTGTTGAAAGCACTCCCAAAGTCGCAAACACAATTAAAAGCGTTTTATGCGCTGCCATATTTTCTCCGGGCCCGTCCTCAGCTTTTTCGGACGCGATGGGATTGCATGGATTCCAAGAAGCGGCCAGTGGGCACGTACCGGCCAAGATCACTCTACGCATTCTAGTCGAGAGGGAGATAATCCTAAAAGTATTTACGGCTATTAAAACCGACCGCAGCACCAACATTCGGCGCATTGTTGACGCCCGGAATGCGATTGAGGATGTCAAAACGAGAGTCGAAACGTTGTTAGCGCGTCAACGGCGCTGCCGCCCGCCCGCCCGGCCGCTCCGGATCCCACAGAAATCCGAGAAATGAACATCATCTGCGTAGAGTGCTCCGCTCCGGTGCGGCGGCGCAATTATCGCCTGCTTTTGAATATTATGCTACTTGTCCATATTTTTCGGGGTATCCGTCTGGACGAGATTTGTGCGACGCCCGTTTTGCATCTCACGCTTGATTTCTTTCACTTCCTTTTTGAACATCGCGCGCGCGCGCCCGCACATTACTTTATCTCCGGAGGGACGAGCACTTAGCTGCGCGCCTCTATCTCTACTTTCTGAGCGTGCTGCTCGAAAAGTTGTAATCATTGAAAATTGCCATCGCTTCACAGCGCAGCAATAAAAGCATAAATATTTAAAGTGCTCATAAAATATGACGAGACGTTACGGTTTCAGACAGATCTCTGCGTCTCTTCTTCCTCTGCTCCAACAACACCGGAAGATGGTGTAAATAATTATACCCGCATCCCCAGAGATTCTAAAAACGTTCGATGTCCGTTTCCGTATTAGAGACAGTCTGGGTGCTTCTTGTAAACCTCTTAAAAGTATCAGAGATGCACGGAGGCATCCACGTCGGATGTGAGTAGTCAAAGGCCAGGCAAACGTCGGTCGGCAGAGGAAGTTCACAAATGCCCCTTGTTTCCGTTTCCTCTCCGCCGGCGTGTTTAGGCAAACAAGGCGCTTCCTTCCAAGACTTTCATCTGTGGCATGCACGCGCCATTCATACGAATGCACACGCCGTCAATGAGACATGAATGAAATCCGCACTGCGCTAAAATCTATTACGCATTACAAACAACTAGGTAAGCGCGGAGACTGCTGCAGCTTGCCTCTAGAATGCTTCTAGGAATCTGATCATGTGATATCTCCATGTGAACGGAAGTATGCCTACGCGTCTCCGGATACCACACCCCTTGACGCCCATATATAATTTCGAACTTCCGCTTTTTTCCACTGCGTCATGGACGTCTTCAACTTGCACTCAATGAAGAGTGTACGCCAGATGTCTGTAGCTTTCGACTTCCGCAGCGAGTACTTTGCACGGATTGAAATTCTAGTTCATGCAAAAATATCAATACCCATTCATAATTTACGAATGAATGAACTGTAAGCGGATGCAAACAACAAACACTTTTATCTACTACGCACCGTCCACATGCTTTACTATAATGCTCAGAGACGATAGATCAGCCGAACAAGACAATGTGCGTAGAGCAGAGCAAAGCAGGAAACAAAGTTCGGAATCAAAATCGAGCAGCCTCGATAAACCATGCGAACATAATATTATCTCGTGTCGTATTGTTTTCCGTCGACTCTCGTCACAATCACAAGGTGCAACACCTATCTTACAACCTTGCAGGAAGCAATTGATGGACATCGCGCAGAAAGCACGGTGAAACCTGCTTACAATTAGCATCGCCGTTAATCAAGAGCAGATTAAAATATTGATGCGACAATCGCGATATAATATTTGACTTGTTTTTTGATCGTCGCACATATTATTTTAAACAATATCAAGTTCCGTAGTCATTAAAACCAAATAACATGTCTTATCAGTGGTGATAACTTGCTTATTATGTGAACATGGTGCGTCGATTAGACAGTCAATGAATGCATAAACGATGAATGAACAAGCGCGCATGGATGAATCGAACCTTATTAATTCAAGTTAACCACGAACGAATCATCGTCAAGCGAACAAACGCGTAATGTCTTCATTTATATTTATAGCCTCGTTCGACAATAATTGCCAATAATCATCATTTCAGCGAGGAGTCGAGCGAAAAACAAGAGCAGCATTCAAGCAATCAAAACAGTCACAATGCCCAAGACATTAGAAAATCCACTATTTCAAGCAGGGTCCAAGTAAATAAAGACTAGTGATTGCCAGCTGTTGGCCGAAGAACAGAAAGGTCACGAAAGTGAGGTGCGTCTTCACTCGTTTACTCATGAGTTTACTCGCGGCCTCTGGAAGGTCGTGCCGGAGCTGAAGGTGTGTTGGGTGTTGCACGATGTGATGCGATGCGTGCCGACCAAAACACGCACAAGAATATATTCAGCAGGTTCCCAAAATATTTACACACTCTTATTTGAGGTAAACACTATGAGTCTATCTAGCCTATGATGATGGGAGATAAGAGCGCAAGACTTCCATATTGCTTAAATAGCTTTCCTATGAACATATGAAGTGAAATTAATTGCTTCACATCTCTTTCAAATTGTATTTTGCCTAATTGAGTTTCTTATTCGACAGTGCCGAGAATTGCTGTAAATCCCGTATCGAGAGTTTCTTCTGTGGTTAGGACGAACGTGTCCATGTTGTCGGTGTGCAGCTGCGTTATTGTAAGTTTTATGTTGTGTGCACAGTAGCGGTCAACGGAAATAGGTTTGTTCACTCGCCTCCTTCAGCGTCTCTTCTTCTCCACACTACTACAACAGAACACAGTGCAGTTGATAATGGTCGAGTATACTCTACGTCCTTGGCTAACCTACATCAATCCAGTATCTACGATCTCTCTTCACTGCATCATTGCCACGCACAACTTGATTTCGTCCACACGAACCGACAAGAAAAGCTCAACAGAAAATAAAAAAAATCAGCCCGAGACTACTGTCTTCCACCTTGTATCCCATACTTTGAGCCCCGAAATATAATAATTTACATCATTCCACCATTTCCTGCATTCGTTCTTCGTTTTTTTCCGTGCGCGCGCACCGTTGTGGAAAGAACGCATTCGACATCCCACAAATCTGCCCAGTCACGTAAATATCGAAACGGTAACTTGATTACGAAACTGCTTTTTGCCCATATTCCGAGACTCGCGCCGGGTTCGGTAAGTGGTTTTTCGATCACCTTGCATTTTACGTGTGCTCGATATTTATTACACCGGAAGAACTAACCCGGGTTCTTCCGGTCATTATGTTTGGCTACTAAAAATCGAGATTTTCAAGAAGACAATAAAGCGACTAGGAGTGGTGGAAGGCGACCAGGTGATTGTAGATTGTACAGAGCTAAGTACAAGCTCGTGCAATGGTGATTAATATTAATCGGGGTCCGGCCCATTTTCAGCTTGAGCACAACATTTAGCACCCTTTTTCTGGCACTTGTGCCACCGACTTAAGCCGATTATGAGAACGATCGGCTGGTGCGGAGAAGTAAGTAGCCATGCATGCACTTAAAAGACAATAAAAGAACACTTTCGGTTTGCGCGCACTTCTTCAAACCGCTTGTAATCCTCTCAAGATGAGATTTCGCTTAAACTTGAGCTTGAAGATCTTCTATGAACCCTTGAAAGGAAGCGAGGATCAAATTTATGACCAAGACCTTATTTGCAATGCTAAACTCGCCAACCTCAACAGCACCCCATAAGATGTTTCAACAGCAGGCAAACCCATAAAGGGTTAATTTTCTTTCCAAGTAAATTTATGACCGGAAATAGCTTTTTTCCTTTTGCGATCGACAGAAAATACCAAAAGCATCATATTTATAACCCCGAAGCGTCTGGCCCACAGCCTCAACGTCCGCCTGTCAGCCTACCCGGCCATTAAAAATTTATTTTGATGCTTTTTTCGTTCGCGCGATCGGTCCTCGTCGATGCAATCACGAAATCGGTAGGCGTCGTGCGATGAATGGACCAGTGGCGCGCGGGGCCAATTTCGATTCGGTTTCGTTATTATTCAGTTATTCAAGGTAAATCGTTTTTCTGAAGCACACACCGGAGCGTTTAACACCTGGCACACACCGGGCGGAACATGTGCACATCGTGGCGTGCACACACCGCATCCGATAAACACACACTCCGGGCTCTCCGGTGGGACCTGAAAACATGGCCGAGACACGATTCGGAGAGAAACACCTGCATGGCTGCGGCCCACGGCCAGCGGAGAGCGGGCGGATGGATGGACGGACGATGGTGTGTGTAACGTGGATGCTGCGCGCACTGGGCACATGCACCCAGAGGCCGGGTGATTTTAAATTGGCTTTTGTCCGCACCACACGTCCACCATTCGTTACGAATGCACATGCGGGCAGACAAAAATATTATTCATTTTTTGAACGACATGAAATCACGCAGCGAATATTTCGTCAAAAGTTTGTTAAGTTGATCTAATGAAATTGAAGGCTCCGGTTGTAACTTGACGTGGTACGTCAGCACTTCCTCGTTTGGGCCACAAATAGAACTTGCCGAGGCAAGCATATCGGATTTACATTCGAGCGCGGAGTCATCAGAAGAAATGCAGTTTTTTCCTCTCACATCGATGTAACAACTATATAGTTGTCGACATCGACGACACCTACACACACACACCTCGACTACATGTTGCATGCGCGGTGTGACAAGGCAACAGCAGCGAAAACCGCAAGAAATATCGAAAACGGTAACTGGTGCGTGTGCACCACGTCCACGATGCACCCTCGTTGCGGTGTGCAGCTCACCGCAACCCTCAAACTAGTTTTTTGCGCGCCTCGCGTGCATTGT
Organism: Diploeciton nevermanni; assembly: GCA_027575565.1. Taxonomy (NCBI): domain Eukaryota; kingdom Metazoa; phylum Arthropoda; class Insecta; order Coleoptera; family Staphylinidae; genus Diploeciton; species Diploeciton nevermanni. The sequence goes on from JAODIE010019230.1 coordinate 48,763, forward strand.
TCGTCATCAGCATCGGTAGGCCGGGACCGGATCGGATGGGCCCATCGGATGCGAATGAATGAATCCAAGTGGGATGGAGCACGTTGACCTGCCGGCCGCGGCTCTCGCCTTCCTCACCTCCTTGCCGGTGTGCGCCTACCGGACGGCTACCGCGCTACGCATTCAACGACGTACGTGTGCACGCGACTCGCGCCGAGCGGACGACACTGACGACCGAGATGAGACCCAAGAGGAGAGCCAAGAGACCCGGAGACCACGGGGGCACATCCACACAGTCATAGCGCGTGCATTTACTGCTTGTGTGCAGTGGATCTCCGCGCTAAGGACCGGATTTCTTGCGCCAAGCACGTGCTATGATTGCTTATGCATCAGGAGTGGACTTGACAATTTCCTCCCCTGCCCGCGGTGCTAAAACTCGGACAATACAAAAATGTATGCTTCGCCGACAATTGAGTTTCAATCTGTTCCGCAACAATCGAATCGCTAATCAATCGTAATGATTTATGAATGGCGTTGTTGAGACTATTTCGCTATCTAGAACGGATGTGCCACTCGAGAATGGAACAACAATTAATCGTGCGATGCAATCGAGACAGAAACAATTGAATATAGTATGGATTGTTATCATCGATAAGCAACCACTTGAGTCATACTTCGCAACACACAATTGATTCAATTCACGAATAAACTGCGGCCACTTGACATTCTTGCGATTTGTGTGTTAACATCCCACGACGCATTTGGGCGGTGGGAGAGCTTTAGTACAACACTGTGCAGCATGCTGTAGTTTTATGGCAAGTAAAAAGTCATTTCGCCGCGGGTTATAAATGTGGGTTCGGTTATAAGTACGGCATGGCCGCGACGCGCGCGAGATTTTTTCATTTTCTTCCTTCGAAACGACGCCCGAGACGCGCAAACGATACGGCCCAGGAGCTCGCCTCTCGGAAATTTATTATTTGCATCTTTAAAGAACCCCCCCATCTATGAGGCTTCTATGAGCACGAATAAAACGTGACTGCGCGCGCCGCGAGAAAATTCTCCGCCGCGCGTTTACCCTTAAAACGTCCACCAAAAAACGCAGCGCGTCGTGATTTCTCTCGATAAATCGCTTTATAACGACTGCCACGAACGAATCCGGGCCTGCTGCTGCCGTTACACTTACGATCAGCGAGCTCTTTCGTAAGACGAAACGGATGTAAGTAATATCTGATTATCTCCAGCATGCACGGCCAGCCATCATTGTGCCGGAGCGCAGCCGCGCACTGCTGCATAGCGGCGATATTAAACCGCACGTTTATGTTTTATTTAGTTTGTAATTAAACTACGGGCCAACAGGAAATTGTAGATTTGTCATATCCTCTTAATGCTATACTTTAATATCGCGTTATGCGCTTATTAATCCGCTCGCCGCTTGAGATTCATCCCGATCTTCTAATACAATCGTGGGACAAAACCATCAACACAAGATTCAATTTTCCAGTTAATTAATCCTAGCCTGGCTAATTAGCAATCGCTTCGGCGAAGTGTGTACGTGATGCGAGTTTCACTGACACGGATTTTTCGATGAGCGCATTTCCTTATCTTGTTGTCAGTCATATGTTTCAGCCACTGATGGTTTTGTCCCATTAGGAGTGATAAGCAGCAGATGTGAACGATTAAGACTCACCACATCCCACCTACAATAATTGGGTGCAGTATCCACACGGCGATAAACTACTAATCGGCGAAATAATAGGCCGCGTTTTTTTTTTCAATTCCGCTTCGTTTTAATGGCGTGTGCTGGTGGCGATAAGATAACCAAACAATGCATAATTATTTACATCCTGTCGACTTGTTGCGGAAAGTTGATAGAATAATGCAGGCTGAAGGGAACAATTGATACAGTAGGATATACTAGGTAAGGTTAAAAATGATTTTCACTTGTGCAATTGACCTCTAATTGAGAAACTCATTTTCTTCACAAGAATAATAATATTTATGCCACGACTAATTAAGTGTAATTCACCAGAAAGAGTCAATTTTTATTCGAAGGCATTGACCTAAAAAGCGAATTCAATAATTAGGTCCTTTAGCATAATATTGAATAAAAAATAAGTTCGATTCGGTTGCAAAATTAGTATTTCTCCCCAGTTTGTTCCCGTTCTCACTTCGAGCAAATTTTCCACAATTTTTAAACATTCATTTTCACTGTAAATTATCTACTGAAGACATTTTACATCGCATGCATTAACCTTGAAAGTATAAACTCTAAGCAATTTACTTACTTTGATTACGTTATGATGTATGTTTTCATCGGTTATATCCGTCATGGAGGTAAATTCTGCAACCGAAAACAAAAACACGCCATTAGTAAAACGCTTGCTTTCGCAGCACAATTATAGAAACGCAAAGATATGTAGTATTCGAGTATATATTTATCAACGTATTATTTGTTGGGATAATAAAATATGAGCATAGGCGTAACATTTTTACTTGATATTTAATTTTAGCTTTCCCTATCAGCATCAGTGCAACAAAACGCACGCACGTTTCATGTTTTCCCAAACGAAACAAACGCCCGATTGCCGTAATGTGTAGTTTTTATCACTGGATGCTCCGGTACGGGTCATATCGGCGACCAGACGGTTTTCGATTACAAATTATTATGCCTTTCTTCAAAGCTGGACGCTGTCAACTAGCCTAGCGCCTCACATATATACCGTGCATTTATCCCTTGCTTTGTTTGTTGTTTAAAGAAATCCACAAAAACTAGCACCGCATTATTCTACGGCATGCAAATCGTCTGCTTAGATCTATTCCAAGCATGTAGATTACTCACGAAATGCCAAACAGACGAATACACTTGATATCGCCTTACATTTAATTCATTACATCATGAGCAAAGCGATAATGCAGCTTAATGTACTACTGCTCACCGGTAATGAAGCATCGCGCGTCATTCTCATCACCTAGACAAGACCAAAACACGGTTGCGGATACCAAAACGCTACCACTTGCAAACATTGCATAAAATTCCACTAATTATGTTATGTTCCTATTATTTGCAGTTTGTAGCTTCAACTAACATCAAATAGCACTGCATTATTTTATTGATGTCCGTCGAAAATGAGGGGAAGTACGCCGTGTTTTTGTTGATTTTTCATTGCTCTTAGCAGAGCGTATGTTTGCAATAACCCCGGTTTGTAACCTCCGGCGTGTTGAGATAAGTTGCGCGCACAGCGGCGAAATTGTGCGTGAGAGCAACGCTTTATCGTTACACATTTAATATCGCAATCTGCACGTCGACAATGATATTATTGTGACGAGAGTGACGACATCTGAAGACGCAACATCTACCTCGCCTGATTCCACATAGACAACGATAAGGGCCGTAATATCGCCGATATTACCACGCGAACTACCAACAGGTAAATGCACTACAGACAAGCCAGCGGTGTGACCCCGGTGTGTCAATCACCAGCGCGAATCATCATAGTCTCGACGATATTGGGAGAGCAAAAAATAGGAGTAACGCGCATAGTGGATGGGATTGTTTGCCGGGGTCCGGATATATTTCGAAAGAGATAACCTCTTAGATAATGACACTGTTCTCCCATACGCTGGCGCGTGCGTGGTTTGGATAGAGTGTTGAGGATCGATAAAATGGGAAATAATGGTGATTTAAATATTGGAAATACTTACAGCAACGCTACCTCCTTATTTCCATACTGTAATTAATTTCAATACAAGTTGGGTCAGTTGCGCACGTGCAGTCGGAATGGTGCTAAAGTCAATTTAACCGCTTTTTCTTTAATCACTTATTTGATCGACTTCCGACCGTTGTTTATGTAATTTCAGTTATGAGTTTTCTGTTAATGCGTGAACGCATTTGACATGAATGGTCGCTGTTATTCCATCTTGTTTGCATTCGATTGAGTAAGATCGAAAACACTCGGGAAATTATGTAATGATGCATAATCAATTTTACTTTGCAATTCACAACACTGATAACAAACTACAATAACTGTTAAACCATAAAATGGTGAAATTTATAGTAGTAATATTGATTTTTCGATGAAGAAAGATGTTGCGCTAGGTTTGCAGGAGCTTCGAGGATTGGTTGGAATTGGGACAATAGAGCGTCGTCTAGGGTTTCAATTCATGTCGGCGGCGGCAACGGCGGCCAAGCGTCGGCGGTGAATGAAGCGGAAGCTCGTATCATTTTATAATGAATGGAGCGAGAAGATTTGAAGGTTACACGTTTACGATCTTCTCTGTCTTCGCAGAATTCGCACATCTTTTAACACAGAAATAATATTCACAGATAACTGAAAACACGGCTGATCGTATAGTGAAATTATAATCCACGCCAACATTTTGTTTTCAGCCCATGTGCGCGCGACATGAGGACATCAGTATTTTATTTCTTGGTGTTTTTGTTTGTCTCGCGACTGACGTCCGAACATGAAATGATCGAGGTAGATTGCTTCATTCACTTCCAACGAGCGGGTGGAAATATCCGAGGAAACATTATGGGGATAAAACGTAGTTTTCGACACTTTGGCCACTTTTCCCAGATATGTGAGAAAAATGCGTGCAAGGCGTCGCCGGCTGCGACTTCCACTCCACACGCATCGCGGCGACGACGCCGTGTTCTAAATTCGTCCTCGTTTTATAAATAGCAGCACACCGGATATATAAAAACAGTTTTGTTTGGATTACGTTGAACGAATATCCTAAGCGGCGGGCAAATGCGCCTTTTCAAACGCGCGCCTTAAAATCAATCGCCAAGTGTACGAAATTCCGATCAATTTCGCGTCGATAAATATGTCTTCCATTATCAGTTTGTAGCTATTTAAGTGAGTGCGTATTGTATTCAGATGCCAAGGTGTGTTTACATCTCGGGCAGGTAATTAATTCGCGTTGCGGCACGGTAATAGATTACACCGAGGCGCCAACCGGCGTACGGCACGTCATAACAAAAAATCAGAGACCGTGGCGCTGCAGGATGTGTTTTTCAAATATGTATAACGGTGTTTAATTTATGGGTTTCTTCAAACACCTGCGGGCGGAAGCGTAGACACGCCATCGACGCGCGCGCCGCGAGAGCGGCAAAAAATTAGTTCAATCTACTGTACTATCAATTATTTCGGCCAGCGCAGAGCGAGAAACAGAAGGCGAAACATGTTCTCGAAATTCAAACAATTCAAGTCAAGCGGTGCTGGAATTTTTGCCTATCGCGTAAGAAAGATCAGGTTACCAGACAACGCATTCTTCCAGCGAAAAATTCACGAATCTAAAACGAGGCGCACGAACGAAAACAATTAGCAACGTGCGGCGCCGATGCCTCGGCGACGTCTAATTAATCATCGCCGTCGTTGAATTTCGTGCGCGAATTGCGGGCGTTTAGAATTCGATGCGCCGAAGATGTTTGAACGAGTGTAATTGCACGTCGAAGCGGTCGGCCGCGGGTGAGTTACGTGCGCGAAGAAGACCAGATTTATCTTGTAAACAGGATGAACGGGGCATTTTATTTTTAGCAGGCGCAACGCAGAAAATCAGCAAATCATCGCGCGCGTGCGCCGTGCGGGAAAACTCTCGTAGATGATGAATATTACTCGCTTGCATGCATCGAGAAGTATGCAACAAGACGAATAATCCGTCTTCCACTTCGACAAAAAATCCTGCCATCCTCAGGCAGAATAGAATTGTTCCAGAATTTAGACAGTTGATAAATACTAATTTTATGTATTCCTTTTATGCTTTGCTGAGTTAATAAAGTTCTAACTTATTACTTGGTAGTTTTGAAGAAGGTTTCCAAAAAGGATGTACGCCCCGCCACAGGAAACCGGACTGTGCTGCCAGCGACCGGAAGGAACCTCGACCGCCACCGCCAGCAGCGTTTGTGGCTCGCCTCTTGGCATGCACTTCCATAATCTCAATGACAGGAAATAGCCGAGACGCGGCGAGATTCGTTAATGCAATCAACACCACATCGCCAACAGCCTTCCAGCAGCATAAACAATGTGTCGATGGACATAATTAAAATAAACCTGGACGACATCGAGTCACCACTCTATTAAGCTTAAGCAGAGCGATATGTCACTCAAGTTAAGTCATAACAGTCATGGCAGAATGATGTATATGTTCCGATCACCACTTAAATTCCAATTGTATGCATAAACAATAATTGCAATGCATAATTCAATCATTTTCCCTCGCAGTAATAATGAATATATGGCAATGAAACGTTCTTAGATGCATTGTACACAAATTAAGCCTTACAAAGCAACAATCTGTTGCAACTTTCGGTACGTTTAAATACATCTCTGTATAATTTTTGCAACATTTTCCTGCACAAATAGTTGTTGTGCATATTATAATAAGCTTGTTTATAAAGCGATATGCGATACGTTTCGTCAATGACGAGCGCATTCGAATAATGAATGAACAGTGGTTGCGCGCAGATACGCGCCGCGCATTGCTAATTAACTATGCACATTCGCGTGCATACGAATGCAGCTGCGAATGTTTATTTATTAGCGACGGCAGGGCCGAACCACGTTCAATAATATTCGCTGCCTCGCCGCGCTCGCTTCATTCACGGCAGCCACGAGCGTAATTGCAGCGCAGCGCACCTTTTTCTCCCGGTGCGCGTGCGTGCGTGCGCGCGAAATTTCCGCATGCTAATGAATTGCAATTAATATCGCCCGATGATTATGACGTTAGCAGCGCGCTAAAAACGTCGCGTAGCGTGCGGTCGGGGTCTCTGAATGAAGCGGCGGGCTGGCGAACAAAAAAAAAAAAAACGATGCAAACAAAATCGTGCGCGATGCAAAACTGGTCTAAGCACGACGCGAAACAAAGCTGCTTATTTATATTTGTGCAATTATGTCGATTGATGGCAAGTTTTCTTATCGCTTATTACGGCACAACACGCTGGATCCAATTAACTTTTTGTTTTTGTTGCTGACTTTCCCTTAAATGAGGGAAATTACACGCTGCAGGAAACCGCAGTGTAATTAAAGCGCAGCTTTGTTGAGAATTGAAGGAAGTTTTCCAATTTTGTTTCGTTATCGTGCAAATGCTCGGTGTGGCATGTTAAATTTCGAAATTTAGAGTGTGGCTCCTGCGAGTGTATGCTCTGGTGATGCTGACGGACATCCTACTTACTAGTAATAGTCCGTTTCCCGGGAATAATGGCGACCATCAACCGTCATGCCACCGCGGCCGAACGTGCTTGCCGTTCGCGGCGTGCAGCAGGCAGGTCGCAGGCTGCCTCGCGACAAATACTGCTGACTTGTCAAAGCGACATCATCGCACCATCCAAAGAAGAAAAAACAACCATTCATCCCAAAATACGAAAGGATGACATTGATACTCAATGCGCTTCAAACAGGCTGCAGCTGCAAAGCTCGCGCAAGCTTAAATATCATCCGCAAGAAACTTGCTTGATAAGCATCTTTTTTTTTTCATGCTTTCATGCTTTGATTTTAATTTTTGGTGCTTCTGCACAGAAGCACACAGACGTGCGCAAACAAAACAACATAATTCGACAACACGTGCACATCATGTCTCCTGCGATGCTGAAGAGCGCGGAGATGAGCAGCGTGAATGCACGCTGCAAAGCGTTGCAAAGCTTTTGCTCGAGATGAAGACGACGTTGGAGAGACTTGAGGCAACGAGTCTCGCTTCAAAGCACAAACGAAACCAAAATAGACGAGTCGTAAAAACGTGAATGTGCACGAGGGCAGAAGAAAAATCTGGTAAATGGTGAAACATTTGATGTAGGTGCTGGATGGATTTGGAGGCTGATCAAAAGTCTGCCAGTGCAGCGAACGGAAGCTGTATATTTAATACTCGTTGCCCTGGGGCATGTAGATATTACGATCTCTCCTTCGGTCTTCGGCTGCCGTGCGTCGGACTAAATCTCAATATAAACTTTACGAAAGGAAGAATCGAATATTACGCGAAAGGCTGCGGCTGCTGTTGCGTGGTTTCCGAGACACAAGCAGCTCGCGGCCGCGCGCAGCATCACGGCTCTCAGCATTAGCGCAGCGGAGCGGAGAGAAACTCAAATGAAAGAAACTGGCGCGGGCGTGCGAATGAGATGGGGAGCGGGGTGAGAGAGCGCGATATACAAACATGACGACACATTGAAAGGCCCTTCCCCGGCCTGCTGTTGCTGCTGCTGCGGCGGCCGCGCGAGCGAGAAATCTCGAGTGTGTGCAGGCAGCGGCGCGCGGTTGTACGCTGTGTTTTTAGGGTGAATGAACTACTTTATAACGAAACAAATCAATGGGATCGGCTTAGAATCACTCGCGCAAATGGAAATCTTCGCACTTTGCTACAACATGTGAACCGAATGCGCCTCCAAGTGGGAGCCTTCGAAAATTGGAAAGTAAAACCTGCGCGCGTCGATGAATGAACGAACGCGCGCTGCTGCCTGATTTGAATGAGTTTTTGGCAATAATAACGAACGCCCCGACTGTGTTGACGTTGCCAGACCGAAATAGCCGCGGCGAGCGCACGAAATTAGCAGGGAAACTTCGTGAATCGCCCCCGCGTTTTGGCGAAAGATGCGACCACGTGCTCGGGCGTCATGTTTATGCGCGGATTAGCTCGTGTTTACTACCTGGCCGCACGCGAACAAAACATCCAGAATGTTGGCGAATCCCGCACGCACCAAATGTGTGCACGACAAACGGTTGTTTGACACGAACGGAAATCGCTCCCAAAGTGTTTATTTCGACCCGTCACGAATCAATATTATGGCATAACCGATAGAGAGGCAGTGCGAGCAAACAAAATTCCAGCTAGCGGAGATCAACGGTTCGGATCGACGCGCGAGCTATAAAAACACGCTGCCAAACGAGAAATTCGTTACGAGGTCATACAAGGCTATGTAATTCATGCGGCTGGTATGAATGAATATGCTCTGCCAGTACGAACCTGCGCCGAGCGTAAAACAAGTGCCTTAAAACAAACAGATGTTTTTTAATGCGAGCGCCGGGTGTTAGATAATTGCGCGCGTAATGTTTGGGTGCTCGCGGGCGGCTCACCTACGGTTGGGCGCTCCACATGAGCGGCTGGTACAGACGCCGATGTCCACGCGCGAAACTCATCAATGCAATGCGTGTAATCACTGGCTGTGGCGGCGTTATCACTGCGGGCTGCAGCAGGAGGCACGGGGATGTTTGTTCACTTGTTATTAGCTCAGGCACCGCACAAAACGCAACAAAAACTGGCCAATCGGTTGTCACACTCGGCGCGTCGCCGCCGCAGTCGGATGCGTGGTCGTAATCCCAAATCGTGTCGGCGTCCGAATCCCGTCGATGAGAGAGGTGCGTGCTGCGACTCGTACTGAAAAACGCACTAAGCACGGCCTGGTACTTGCAACTTGGAGCGAATGGCGCGCAGCGCGCGACGCGAACGCAAACTGGCGCTGCCTGTGGGAGCGCGAGACGCAAATGCTTCAAATGTGCGCGGCGCGCTCAGCGCACGATGCGCGGCGCGCTTTCCTCTCGCGTATCGCTGGTTGCGGTGCTATTCGACATCGAAATCGTCGAGCGCGCACGTCGCGGCTGCCACCGAATTTCGCGGACCAGTCAATATGGTCAATTTGCGGCGCCTGCAATCGCATACACCGCGCACCGTTATCCTCTAAAGGGTGGTTGTTGCGCGGAACCGGGACACAGGGCAGATGTTCGCGACACTGAGATGGCTAGCGCCACCCGTATCTGCCGGCCCTGCCGTTGTTGCTGCTGCGAGGCGAGGCGCGGCGCGCGCGTGTGTGTACCATCGTTGCGCCTGCGCCAACCTCGCCTTGTGGCTTCCGTCGCGTCCGCTGCGTCGCGCAACCCGCGCGCGCCCACACGCCACGGTTCGAGATGTATTCATTCATATCTCAGCGCCAGCTCGCGCTGGTGTGCGCGCAAGTACTTCTACGGATGTATTAGAAAACATGAATGGGAACTCACAGTTTTACAGCGGGGCATCGCGACCTAGTCTAACGGAAGTGGTACTCGCGCGACGCGTATTTTCCTTCTCGAATCAACTAATGATCCCTGCGACGTAGCCCACTTCCGGTTGCGGAGCGATTCAAAGAACCGCCACTGCTGCGGGCAAGAATGGGATCGGCTCCTTAATCGGCACTCGGTGCAATTTACGCTCGCAACGTGCGTGCTTAAATGCCAATTTATTACGCACGCAAATTGCCGAAGAGAATTCATGTAAAGTCGTTATAAATCAAGTAATCACCGGCAGTAATTGTGAAGGAATTCCGCGAAACTAGGAATATCCTAGAATGTGTTGTTCCGTGCATGTATCTATTTCCGAAAAATCGCTAATTACATGTTGGATGTTCTGATAGATGCCATAAATTGCAATTTGTTGAGTTGTGGTAGAGTAACAACCGAGTAAACCGCACCTAGATTGATTTGCGAATAAATACCAACATATTTATCATCAGTTGACACAATAATGCCAAATGAAAACTAGCGATTATATGAAGCGGATGCAATATCCCGGAAGTTACATACATTTCTATTTAAATAATACATTTACATCTGGTGAACAAAAGTAGTTCATGTAATAATGTAATAAAAGTGTGTTGCTTTCATTCAAATGGTCAAAAACTGTGAAACTTGCAACGTATATTATTATTAATTTATAATTCTAGATATTTTCTCTCAGATGCAAATAGAATAATATTAATCATTTCCGGTTTCTAATGCCGATAATTTTTTAATATGCCTGCAAATTTAATTAATTAAACTCTAGCAAACTCACCACATTGTAATCTTCCAGTTTCACAAACAACCCACATAGAAACTTCATAATTAGCCTGACAGTTTATTACTGATCGGATGATCCTTTCAACCTGATTTCCGCATAAACTCATAAAACTTATAAAGCATTCTCGTTGATAATAACCCTGACTAACATCACAAGCTCATAAGACCCCACGCAAAGACATGACGTGTAATCCATCCACATCCACGTGTAAACCAGTAAATCGAATTCATCTAGCAGTAATAAACGCGTGATGGAAACCCCACTAAAAATCTAATTTTGTACCTCTTCATACATTGCTGCGTGTGTGCGTATGCATATTTCCAAAAGTTCGGCGCCTCCTGGCAGAAATGCTGAAAGTCCTGGAGGCGGCCGAGGGCGCCCAAGCAGTCACACCGGGTTGGCGGTGCGTGGGTTGAATGAAGGCGGTAGAATAACGACGGGGTTGGCCTAGTCCCACGCAAACAGGGTCGTCACCAAGGCAACGCGTGGGTTTCCAATGTCAAAGGCAGCCAACCCTGCGGAAGGACACACAATGTCGTTCAGAGGCCCTGCCTCGCGCTATCCTCGCGTTCCGCGATTTATTGCAACTCGAAGTACTATGTGTGCATATGGAATGGGAAATTACAACAAAAAAGTTTGATGCGTCGAAATTGAATTGGATGTCCGACTTATAGTTACTAGCCATTTTTACGAGCCTATCAGTGATACTTAAATGTTGTAATGGTATTAAACTTGCCCAGAGAAGCTGAAATTTAATGCAAAAGTTAAATTCGGCAAAGTAGAAAAAAAAAGCACAAATCAGACTAACTAAGAACTGTAAGTTTACGATTGACAAAAAATACTTGCAACTGCCTATTGTAGACAGATAGATGAAGATTTATGATCAACACCCAACAATTCATTAGGTTATGTTATGTTATGTTATCTAATCTATACAATCACAACTAGATTAGAAAACACATTTTCCACACCTTTTGTAATGCTTGGGTGTCTCCGTTTTTGAGTGTAGGTTGAAATACTACAAATTTCTGTTCTTCACTGGCAAAAACCCAAGCCATTGAAACCAGCGTGTGAAATGCTACAAACTACACAGTACAATCTTGTGCGATGCGATCGCGTTCGTTAATCATGTCAACACACGGTCACAGCGTACCTAACAACACGTCAAAGCGTGCAGACGAAACCGAAGAAAAACCGCATTCACCGTTCACTTCCTGTCGGTTATTGCCTGTTAGTAGTTACCTTTGTAGAATAATAAAATGACTGACTTTATCACAATAAAAGATTTAAATATTTTCAACAATGCTATTTATGATAGAAGAGTCAGCAGTGAATAAGGTTCCGGTTAAAATTTAAGATAAATTGCTTGATCCTTAAACTAGATCAATTAAAATATTGGCTGTTGCATCGCCCGATTTGCAGACACGACATGTGCATCGTTCAGACTTTCGGTTCTCTTCTCTTGCGAAATTGCTGAATGAAATTCTTCGCATATTTTACTACTAACTTAGAACATGCCTGTGCTTGATTGTCATGTTATAGTCGAAATGATTGGTGTGCGTGTTAGGTTCCTCTTGCATAACCGACACACGTTTCCTCGTTTCTTGCGTTTCCTCTCGATGGCCTGTGAAGAATGCCGCGCGGTGCAGTTTATGAATGAAATGCAAAAGAATGGAAACTCACTGGAGCTAAACGGGGCCGTCCCCCTTTCGGGTTTTTTCTTCGGGGACGGTACATTTAGTTTCCTGCGTTGCGCGGAAAAGGCTTAATCGCAAGAATGGTGCCTTCTTGCGGACGGAGCCCCACTACACCGGTAGCACTTCCGGCGAAGGCGACACTCGAGCATGTGTTCCGCCGTGTTTTATGACCGTAGAAATCTCGGCGCTTTATGCCGGCGTCATTCAAGAACACGATGCTCACCGGAATGTTGCATGGCTTCATTCATGTTAGTTCCTCATGCGAAACGTCTTCAGATAATGGAAGAATTAAGTTGTACTAATTTGCTCAGGCGTTGCAGCCAGAAAATCATGATTTAAAGGGATCAAGTGCTCTTGAATTTCTCACATTTCATGTGAAAATAAAATAATCTTCCGTTCATGTCAATAACGCAATTCTCAATCTATTGTTATTTGAGTAGCTATGACGCAACTGAAATGCATGTAAAGTTCACAAAAGTATGCAAACTTAGCATTCCCAGGCAGTATGAAATAGATGTACTTATTCAGTCCTCAGGATTCATTCTTTCATTGATCGCTTCGTACATCCATTCACCATCGCAAATGCACACGCCGCCACACGACGATTCATACTCAGCGAAATACAAATTCGAATGAATTGGCACTGTGTGTGTGTGTGAGTTTGCGAATTTAGGCCAATGTCGTTTCAATTATTTTCTATCGCTTCGCGTCCGAATACTCTGAACGCCGCATGAGATGCAACACACTGCCACAATGAATACGGATTTATATTCTCGCCAATCTGACAATCACAATGAGCGCGGACGATCACTGAAGAACATTGAAACGTTTCAATTTCTTCCTATCAATTTTAATTGATTCGTTGCGTTTCAGAATTGATATTGTCTGCACCATCATTAAAGCGTGAACATGCAATATTCTTTTAGTTTAGAAGTTGTTGATTGATCATAAGGATAATAGGGATAAAATAAAATACAATTTGATTTGACGGCATTGTTCATAAATCAAAATAAAATTATGTTCAATTATTTAATCACCGTGTATAAAATATCTATCTATGTTATCTCTTCATTTCCTTGTCGCGTGTCCGTTCCATAGCATACTCCAGCATCCAGTGCAATTTCCGTAGATGTTATAGAATCTCAAATGTTTTCTTCAACTCGACCATAAGTTGCCAATCTGTCTTTACAAGATCATCACGGAAGTAGTCCTTGCATGCATCAATAGACTGTCGAGATATCTAAACAAACGAGATTATTTGCTTGTGTAGCATTTAATTTTCATATGGAGTAATAGATCTAGATGCTTTAGAATGTAGGGAATACGTGACCAAATGCAGGCAAGGAAAATAAATTGAAAAGGCTCCCGCTAGGGATGTTAAACCGAGGTCACTGACGGAATTTAGCGTGACCCGATTCCTGCACGTGTTCCCCTTGCTCTCTCTCATCGAGGCCAGGTCATCCCGGGCGCTCCCAGCTATAGAATAGAAACACGTGCAAGGTACTCATACCAAATAAAAATGTGTGATATACCCATTCATCGATTCGTCCTGGCTTTCTCGAGTGCAGCTGCATTCAATTCATTCCAGCATACTTTGAACTCAGTCCTTGCACAGGATAAAACCGAAATTGCTGCCCCATGCAAAGCAAATGCCACGCCCCGAAAGACAGGATCGATAGTTGGGAATTGGGGCAACGGACCGTGTGGGCTAGACAAGAGTGACGCAAAATCCTGAAGAATAAATACCATTTTCACAAACTAGCAATTTACACGCGATTCATTCACTGTACACTGCGTTAGTTTAAAAAAATCATTCACTCATTCGACTCCTGCCATCCGCGTCAAAATCAAATTTGTGCAATTGTGTACAAAGAAAACAGGTACGTATTTGGTCGTGTTTTCCAGTTCGAGTAATCAAGTTCGCGGTTTTGCACTTAAATGGCAACTAGTTATCGGAATCGACGTCGTAGCAGCAACTTCAACAGAGCATTCATCGCGTTCGTCTGTCGTTCATTCATTAATTCATCGATTTCAGTCATTCAGAGACATTAGCGTATCGGACCTCATGGCAAAGCGCTTCATTCATACCAAGATGTAGCGTAAAAATGCATTTTCCATGAGGCAGATATATCGCAAAAAACCCACTCCACGCATCGGGGCTTGTATAAATAATATTTAATTAAAAGCGTTTTTGTTTCCACGCAGCCATGTTCATTCAAATAGTTGCGCAACAAAAGGTTGACACACACTCATTCATTATTGGGAGCAAAAAACAAGCGCAGTAAGTCGAAAGTGTAATAAGTTCGACGTTTCACTTACGCCCAGGCTCGTGACACCAAATTTGCGAGGGAGGCAAAGGAAAGTCGAGTCGAGAATTTCCAGCATCGAAATATGAAACGCTTTCAAATACGCTCACATGCCGGTTTGACCCATATTTGGTTAACGCAAAATCAATATCGCATTCGCAGACCACCCATACAGTTATGCAAAACCAAACCAGCTATACTTGCCAAGCGCATCCGCTTGGCAAAATAAGATGTCATGAACGTCCGTAAAGAGAAAGAATTTGCCTATAAATTATGCCGGCATGCGATTACACGGCAATGTCCAAACGACGTGGCATTGCGCAGCATTCTCAACGCAATCGGACACGTGCTGCTATATGGAAGAAAATGCGGGCGTTTATCAATGAGGCACAAAGCGGATGTCGGAGAAACGTGCCGGAAGTAGGACACGAATGACGTCAAGCAGTATTGCTGGCCAAAACTGGTTCAGAAACAATACGAATCGTATCGCGCCCAAACTTTTGAGCAACAATTTAATGCATACAAAGTAAAATGAATGTCTTCATGCAAACAGAAGTGTGAAGGATAACACTTTACAAACCTTGCTGACAAGCATGTCCGTCTCATCAAAGTGCCGCCCAAACATTTTAGGTGACTCGCCTGGAATTGGCTCGATTTTGATGCAGATTTCCATACCTTTCCTTGCAGTCTCGACATTCTTGTGATTACTTTCAATACTGCTTACAAAGCCGAGATCAACAAACTGTAATTCCAAAACAACCACCCAGTAGATAATAATAGTAAGCTACATCTTCATAGTCATCAAAAAAAAAATATATATATAATAAAATAACCTCTTTGCTAGGAACACAAATAGGCGTGCCTTCCTTGATGATGCCAGCCTCTACCATAACACCCATAACGATGGGATCTCTGGAATTGAAGATATACTGCGGCAGAACCTTCAACTTGCAAGGGAAGACAGCTATGTGTTTGAACTCTTCGCGTTTCTTTGCCTTTAGCTCCTCGCGATAGGCAATGAACTTGTCGAACAGATGATAGATAATATCTGCGCGGAAAATCTTCACACCAAGAGAGTCAGCTAATTCCTGAGCATCCCTTTCAACTTTTACATCAAACGCCAAAATCGTCGCATATCTGAGAAGGAAGAAAATAAATGTTAGCACAAAATATTCCAACAAAATCCCACTAGTACCAAGTACTGAGTGCAAAAAATGTGCCACATGTGCTCAAGCTTGTATAGAAAAATAAACGTCGCGTGGAGAAAAAAAAAGCGTTACACAATTTCACCAAGTATTATGATGTTTTTGTAAGAAATATTCGGAGAGTGACTGTTTGTTTAGGATCGTCAGTAGCTCGGATGGCAACATGTTGGCCATTAGTTCGGACGAAAAACGATGCGTGAGAAAAAACACAAGTAGTGCTCGAAATAGATATCGATAGACAAATATACAATGTGTTAATAATGTTATTGTTCAAAACTTTGCAAAATTTCCCTACACAATAGGAACAATAAGATCCCGGTTTACCAAAAATGCTAATAAAAAACTAGAAACTGAAATAACTTACTGGCTTTCGTGTTCCAACATGATTGAAGCCTTCATAACATCCTTCTTGACGACAGGTCCAATACGAATTCCAGAATACTACAAACATAACATAATGAAATGTTGTTTATTTTATCTTTCAACCGGAATGAATAGGTTTAACTTTAACGGACACCCAGTACAAGTAAAAATATGTTCGCAGAGAAATTGCTGCATAGTTCATAGACCCGCATTAAATTTTAAATATTCGAAACTTTTTATAATGATTATGACTACAAGTCGAGTTAAGTGTAATTAGAGTCGTCGACCAAGTAGAAAAAACACTCAACACATGCATCGCGCACTTGTAAGCACGTTATAGGACAACGACACCCATACACACGACATACATTGATTCGGGGACATGGGACATTAGATCACGATGAAAGAACAATCATTGCTAGAAAAACATTTAGAGAAATTAAAAAAATCTAGAAATTAGCGACACGAAGCAAAAATGTCAGGCCAGATGCGCTCCGAAATTCAATGTATCATAAAAAACGCAAGTCAAGTTAATTCCATTAGCATAAGACGTAGAAGGCGCGGTACAAACATAAACTAATAATATTTGCGTGAAATAACAAGCGACGTGTACACATAAAATGATAGTATTCCATATGGCGACACATTTCATAAGTTAATAAAGTAAAACGTTTCCAAAGGCTTTAGCGTACGCTGCGCACCGGATACCGGTGGGTGTACCGCCTTCCCAGAAAGCCAACCGCCGTCCCACACTAGCACTCCACGCGGCGCACATACGCCCGTGCAGATAGATGCACACGTCTTGACAGCGACCGCTGCTCGCATTCATCAGCTATCTAATCGTGCCGGTTGCTCGCCAATATGTGACACAGCTCATGCGACCTACTACAATTCCACAATTTCAAGCACTACCTATTATTGGCGACGCTTTGTCCATTACCGTATTACCTCGCCTGCCGCATCTTTTTCTAATATAATTTAATCCAAATCCTACTCATCATCAGCGTGCGGTCGCGGCTAATTTATTGCATTATCACTAATTGGATGCCGTTTTACGTCGATAGGAATGTAAAGGAGTGAAATGGACAGCTGGGACAGCATGTAGGTGGACGGCGGCCTGGAGGCATGACTGAAAAATGCACTCACCGGAATTTTGCTCATACGGAGAAATTCCAGCAGAGCCTCCAGCGAGCCGAGCGTTGATGCTTGCACATACACGCCGCGTTCCTGCAGCTTGATCTTCGAGAGCGCAGACTTCAGTTCTTTAGCGACGATGTCGCGAACGATATCCACCTCGTCGGGTTTCTGAGCAATGAAGAGGTTCAAGCCAGCAATAGCTTTTTCCAATTCCTTGCCGGCAATTTTAACGCCTTGGGCGGCTTTAATTTCTTTATATTCTATGTAGGCATTCTGTTAAATTAATGAAACGCATAATATCAATCACCCAAGTCATATAATTAATCATTTTCCTAATTACCTTTACTCTAAGCTCCTTCATAGGTTGAGGCATCAGAAGAGAGCGAATTTGTGTGACAATAGGCCCATCTGTACCAGCCAAGACCATTGTATCACCCTCTCTCAAAGTACCATTTACTAAAATCACATCAATAGTAGTACCCAATCCAGAAATGGCCTTGACTTCCAAGACTGTCGCCTGCAAATCGTCTGAGTACATAAGCCTCTTCGCCAGCAGACTCTGTGATGATTCAACAATCAACGCCAATAAGTTGCCCATGCCTAAATAAAACTAAATCAAGTACAAATCATCGCGAATACAACAAAGTTTACCTTCTCCCGTAACAGCACTTGTCGGAACCAAACTCACGTAACTTCTAAAATCAGGATTCTCATAAAACAACGCTGCGTTTAATCCCTGTTCTGCAAACTGCACGATCGTCTCCTTGGTACGTTGCTCAAATTCCAACTGAGTATTCGCAGCCTGTCCTTTAATAATATCCTGAATGTCCTTACGGTTCATCGTTTGCCAATCATATAACCTATCAATCTTATTTAAAGCTACAATAAACGGCGTTTTTCGAGATTTCAACAAGTTTAGTGACTCAATAGTCTGAGGTTCTAAACCATGCATGATATCAACAACCAAAATTGCAATGTCACATAACGAAGAACCACGACTACGCAGATTACTAAAAGACTCGTGCCCAGGAGTGTCAATAATCAGCAAACCAGGTATTTTCAATGCCATATCGTTAGCACCTTTCACATTCTTTATATTTTCTTTAATAGCTTCAATAGGAACGTTAGTAGCACCGATTTGTTGAGTAATACCACCAGCTTCACCATCCTGGACGTTGGTACGCCGAAGTTTATCTAGGATTTTCGTTTTGCCAGTATCAACGTGGCCTAAAACGCAGACAATAGCTGCACGAAGGTTGTCAACAGTTCGATTCTTCTCAGCATCAATTTTCCGCTTTTCAATGCGTTCCCTGGCTTTATCTCGACGCTTTTCAGCATCAGTGCGATTGTCATTGTCGTCTTCTGACTCATCGGATTCTTCTTCGGAGTCATCGTCACCATCATCCGCCTCTTCTTCATCTTCATCACTGTCATCACTGGATTCTTCTTCTTGTTTGGTAGGATTCTCAGATTTATCAGGTATAGTAGCCTTTTCTAGTTCTGGTTTCGCAGCTTCGGAAGAAACTTCCTCCGATTCATCTTCTTCTGAACTCTCAGCATCCCAGGAATCCTTAACCTCATCTTCCGGAAATTTTTCGGCAGGTTCACCAGAAGCTTCTTGTTCTCCAGCTTGTTTGTCATCTGGTTTAGATTCACCGGTATCTTTATTTTCTTCTAAAACGTAGAAAAGCATATTGTTAATCAATAAAATAATATTTTTAATAAAGAAAGTTACCCTTGTCAATACTAATTTGTTGTTTTAATTTATTAGGCTTTATTCTAGTTCCCAATCTTGGTTTCCTTTCACCCACATCAGGTAAATCTAGTCCTTGAGCTTTCCTTGATTCAATTAATGCTTGAGCTCTCGCCCTATCAGCTTTCTGTTTCGCTGTGAGAAGTTTGCCTTCTGCTTTCAAACGTTCTTTACGATCTTTTTCTTTCTTCTTCTTTTTATCCTTGCGTTCTTGGTCTAAACGCAATTGTTCTAATCTGGCAGCCTCAGCTTCCTCTTCTTTCCTAATACGTTCTTCCTCCTCGCGTATTAATCGTTCTTCATCTTCTTTTAACTTCTTAAGCGCCTCCTGCATAGCAGCTATAGTTTTCTTACCAGGACCCTTCTTGAGTTCCTTCACTTCTTTTTCTTCTTCCTTTCCTTTCTTTTTCTTCTTCTTTTTGCTATCCTTTTCCCCTTCCACTGCATCTCCATCAACCTTGTCTTGCAATGTTTCCACTTTACTTAGTTTATCATCTTCTGGATCTGGTTCAGTTGAAGTTTCTTTCTGAGGTTTAGTAACTTCTTTTTTAGCCTGAGACTTTTTTAATTTTTCACGTTGCTTCTTCTCCTTTTTCTTTTGTGCTGCTGTTTTCATTGTATTGGAAAATTCATCTTCAGGTTCATCATCATCATCTACCTTTTCTTGATTTTCTACTTTATCTTCTTTTAATTTCTTCTTCTTTCCTTTCTTTTCTGGCTCCTTTGCGTCTTCCACAGTTGCAACTGGCTCAACTTTAATACCTAATATAGAGTACAAAATGTAATAGACATATAACAATAAATTTTAAGGTATTCTTTACCTGAATACTCCATTTCTAATTCAGCTAAAACTTTATCTATGTCTTCATCACTATCATCCTTTTTCCTTCTGCCCTTCTTTCCTTTCTTGCTCTGATCCTTAGTCTTATCATCACTGTTTTTCTTTTTGAAGTCTGTTTTAACTACTTTAGCTTCCTGCTCACTTTCACTTCGTTCATTATTGTCTGATAGAGCTGATTCAGATCCACTGTCAACTCCAAGCAGTGCAAATGACTTTGCCACTTTAGTAACTGGAACATCTCCTGCATCTTCATTATCAGAATCTGCTTTAGATGGCATCTTCTTAGCATCTTTCTTCTTTGATTTAGGTACCTTCTCAATAACTTCCTCATCAGAATCATTAGCAATTTTAGTTCTAAAATTAAACAATCTACTGGGTCAACAAAACAGCTGTTTTTATTTTAAATTTATAAATTTGTGAAGACAAAATTAACTTACACTGGTTCTGGTTTGGTCTTCTTCTTGCAGACTTTCTCAACAACCTCCCGTGTAGTTATCTCTTGATCAGACCCACTGCAACTCCCAAAGATTGCGAAATATTAATACTATAATCATCGATTTGCAAGTCTGTGAACGTGGTTATCTGCACACGTCGCACAGCGCTTACCTGTCGTCCCCCTTGCCACTTTTGCGCCCCTTCTTGGCTTTCCCCATTTCGCTCTCCAGAAACTCTTCTCAGCGCAATGCACAATGCATACAAATCGCATTCGTGGCTAAATTAAAAATTCGAATCGCACGGCAAACAACCTGGCTGACATGCTCCTTTAAAAGGTTAAGAGCGAAAATACTACGGTGTTGGTGCGCGTGTGTGCTGTCACATCGCCTTCAAACAGAACGCTGCAAAACGCAGATGGAGGCAAAAATGAAATGATATCATATAAAACAAAATCTATGATTTAATCTTAAACCACTTAGACTTTCTCTTTGATTTATAGTAGTATCACCGGATCTATCCAACAAACTGTCAGATTTCAACTAGTCAGTCATTTACATGAAAATATGGGTTGCGCGGAGATAAATATCAATTTTCCTTTTAGACTATTTTAGTAAAATGAATAGAAAATGTTATGGAAATTGCCACAACTATTTGTTTAAAAAGTAGCTAAAATATATGCAAAAATTGTATATTATTAAACTTTGACCAAAATATATTTAGAATCCGGTGTGAATGAACACAGCAACAAAAATACCTTTGTTGCTGTGTTCACACAAAGTTTGTTGAAGGCAAAACAAAAATAAACAACCTCAAACAAATAAACCTTGGCAATCCCTTCAACTTTAATATATTTATGTGCTTGGGAGTATTTATATTGATAGTGACCCATGCACACTTCTAATATTAACGTAAATGTCCATGTAAAACTTCAAAATATCCCCTAAAATACCTCTAATTCCGTTTATTCAAACTTTTTTGGGGGTAGCGCTTGGCCCGTGAAGCGCAATCTACTTGTTCCATTTCGAGCTCCCTGATTCGTTGGCACAAGCGTGCTCCACGAGGGGTATGCGGGAAGAATAGCGCCTTTAACATTCAACTGCGCTTGCTCTTCACCAGTCGCCCGAGTCAAACACAGTAGAGGCAACGCGCGTGCATCGGGTGCATTAGAACCGATTTCGTTCACTGGAGGTCACACAATAATAGCCCATGAGCATCTTGATAAGGTACGTGCAAAACTATTCACAATTCTCCAACGCAAAACAGTTTATTTCCAAAAGCGCACGGTTATTCCCTTCGTATAAACAAAAATCGATACTGCACGCCAAGCTTTGTTACGCCGGCTCTATTGTGTTTACGTTCGGTCAGGGTGCATACGAAAAAAATGCCCTCCAAAACCGTTGCACTCGACACTCAAAACAAAACATTAACGCTGATGAAGGAAACGTGCAAGAAATGCACCACGTGTATAATTTTAGAACTCAATTGGGTTTTTTGCCCTTCAATTTCCTGAACAACGAGCGGCAGATGTTCGCTGCATCTTTGCGAGCGAAACGCATTAATTTGCTGATGGAATGCATCATCCTCCAAATGCCGTAATAAATGCAACTAAAATCGTATCACGTTTGCAGAGTTTTAGTCACACAGTGTGCGACAATAAGTTGAAAATAAACTTCTCTGTTTCATTCATGCTTTAATTGACGAAGCGTCTTTAGGGTTGAATATTGTGTTCTAATTGAATTAAATCAACGTCTCCGGCACGAACAACCGACGCGTAAATTGAATGCTCCACTTTGCTTTTTCATGTAAATGATGCCCCCATCATAAAACTTGTAAAAATAAACTTTCAATAAATGTGTTTCACACAAGCAATGAGTCACGTCTTACATTTATTGTATTTTTATTGGAAGCACAATATTAGATTCCTATTCACTTCTATGATTATAAATGTAATTTTATTATTCTGCTCCTAGATAATTCGCTTACAATGAGTTCGCCGAACGAAGATAAAAAAGACATCGAGATGGAGGAACGCGAAAAGAAGATGAATGAAGAAAACAAGGCACATGACAACATCACCAAGGCTGATGACGCAGCTGAAAATGAAAACGTGAAAGATAAGAGCAAAGAAAAGGAGGCAGAAGCTACTGGAAAGATAAAAATTGATGATATGAAAGACAAAGAGGTAAAACCTAAGAAAATTCCAACCGGCGGGATACAATTACCTGGATTCTTTACACGAAGTAAGTCGAAGGAAAAGTGCAAGGAAAGTGAGGACGAGACTGGTGAAGACGCCGAATTGGTAGAGCAAGATAATAGAGAAGCTCAACAGAAGATTAAGTTACCTAATCCATTCAGAAAGTCAAAGATTGAAGATGGTAAGCAGCAAATTTCAAATAATAAATCATTTTCTAACTAAATACTTATATTTTACAGAAGACAAACCAGCGGAATCTCCAGAGTCCCTCAAAAAAAGTTTTAACAAACTTTGCTTACCAATCACATCAGTTCTCCCCTGGCTGAAAAAAGAACCTGAGCAAAATTTGGAACATCAAACGAAAGCTGGACTTGCCTCTATGGAAACTCTTGACGACAACGATAAATCTGCAGATGCCAAACTCGACGACATGAAGAGCATTCCCTTAGATGACAAAGCAGAAGACAAAGACGTCGAAAAGCAAGCCGAGGATGAGGCAACATGGAAACAAAAAGCCAAAGCATATAGACTTGCAATCAGCGCTTTGTTAGTTTTCACCTTGATTATCATTATCATTCTTGCTATTATCATCCCAAGTGGAAAACGAGTCTACGATGCACCAATCCGTGATGGAATGTACGTGGACGCCGTAACTAGCTGCGGATTAGTGGAAGGCGTTTTGAACGACGGCGCTGTTGCTTTTAGGGGGATTCCGTACGCGCGTCCCCCTATTGGCGATTTGAGATTCAAACCGGCGCAACCTTTGAACAACATTGACTATTGTTGGAACGGTACGTTGAATGCACATAATGCGACTGATACGTGCCTTCAGATTCATAGCAATGGGACGCTGACCGGTATTGAGGATTGTCTTACTATTGACGTTGTGACGCCATACGTGCGTTACGAATCTCCACTGCCTGTGATTGTTCTTATTGGAACCGAGAGTCTCAATGGTGGTTCTCCTGGAAAGATGCGTCCTTCCGCGAGATATGCCAGATCCAGGGATGTGTTGTTTGTTAGGCCGAATTTTCGGATGGGTGCGTTGGGATTCATGGCTTTAGATATTCTAAGCAAGGATGTGTATCCGTACACAAGTGGAAATTACGGTTTGAGTGATATTATTGAAGCTTTAAGGTGGATTCAGTTGAATATTGAGCATTTTGGAGGAGATCCTAAACAAGTAACGTTATTTGGACATCGTGCTGGTAAGTAAAACATTTGTTAAACAAATTTATGTTATTAATTTCCTGTTTGATTTCTAGGTGCAACTCTGGTAACAGCTCTATCTACGATCAAGAAAGCTAATATACTTTTTGCGAGGGCGTGGGCAACTTCCGGTAGTTCACTTTACCCAACTAAACTTCTCGCTGATGTTGAAAAGGAAAACGAAAGCTACCTCTCCGTAGTAAACTGCAAGGATGTTGAATGTCTTCGTAATGCTGACGCGGTTGATCTGATGAAAGCAGTGGAAGATACATGGAGACCATCTCCTGCTGATTTGCCATCAAAAGGAGAAGATCCAAAGAGAAAGCATGAATGGCTTGTACTCGATGGTAAAATTTTGCAAGAAAATCCCGCCACTGTCTGGGAAAGTGAAGGACTTCCTGTTCAACTTGTCCTGGGTACAACTGCACACTCTGCTGCAAATGATAAACTTCTGAACAAAAATGTTGATTGGAATGAGGACATAATGTCTCATCATGTGCGTTCCTCACTCTTGGGTAACCTTTCAATTGCTGAGGAAGTTTTGACTTTGTATCCTAAAACCTACAAGGGCCTCAGCCAAATTGTTTCCGATATTCGTGTTGTTTGTCCATTATTTGCAATGTCAACCAAGATGCCGAATTCTACTTTCTACGTGGTGACACAAGTCCGCGGAGAGCAGAACATCAGTGATGCTGATTCCGATGTTGATGCCATTTTAGGCAGATACGAACCGAAAACCCCAGAGCAGCGTCGATATTTCTCTGCCATCCAACAACTTTTCTATCACTTTGTATGGCATGGTAAGATATCCTCGAATCATCAAGGGCATACTAAAGTGTTCGTTGTTGAACAAGATGTAATGCCCGCACATAATTATTCACATTGCGATTTCTGGGCAAACAAAAATATGCATAAATATGCTCAACTTGATTAACTAGTTCAACGTAAAATCCGAGAGATATTTGTACATTTTTACCAAATTTGAGTAAACATTTAATTGGCGACTACTGTCGATTTTATGGCCGAAATTTAAATTAAACGAAAGGAAACTAAAAGACTGCTGCATCCATGCCAAAATATGAGTTGGCAATGTACGGTACATGATGCTCGCGATTTTCATTCATGATCTCATATTTTTGATATAATCTAGCGATTTCTAGAATGTGTAATCCATAATTGCGCCAAACTTTAAAACAAGTTTGCGTACGCAGCTGATTCTAATTTATTGTGACTGTTATATACTAGTTTTTCTTTGCTTTTCCTATGATGAAAAGCATGATAAGATAAGACGACGACTGAAAGGGGCAAAGAAACAAAGCGACCAGTGAGATATTTACATTTCCGTTTATGTATATCAAAACGTAAATATCTATAGTGTTAGTAGTGTAAGATAGTGCAGTAATATAAATAAGTAATATATTTATTACGATCCAGTTTATAGTATACCAAGAAAATGTAATTTGGATCAATTTCCAAACATGAAGGAATACGAATCTATTTTTTTGCTACGATCTACTTTTGTTCAGCAGCAATGAGGAAACAATTTAGCTTGATAAATCAAAAATGTTTGTAACTTTTAACAATGAACACACCAATTTCCTGAGTGGAGAATATTTGTAACAATTTGTCGATTATTAAGGCAAAATATAACATTCAGTGTATTTGTTTTACCGCTTTTATTTAAATTTAAACACTCATAACAAGTGAAAATTAATTTCGTTCGACGAAACGGAACTTGAACGGACGACTAGGCGAGGAAAGCAACTTATTGTTGCTTTCAATATCGCCGTAATGATATTCAACGCGGAACTTGCGCACAAGCTGAAAAGCAACATGCAGTATAATGAAACTTTTGCCATATTGGCAGACTATCTACTTACCTTTGCAATCAAGTAATAAATCTGCGTTTCAGCCAAATCCTTGGCCAAACAATTCTTTGGTCCGTGTCCAAATGGCAATGTTGCGTAGCTGCCAATTTCATTATGGCTATTATCTAAACCAAACCAACGCTCTGGTTTAAATTTCAATGGATCCTCAAAGTGTTCCTCGCGTAAACTAGATAAGTTAGTGGCAATTAGAACAAATGTACCTAAAATCCAACCATTATTCAACTTGTCACAAGAATATTCGCAATTAGAGCACCTTTTGGTATTTTATATCCATAAATAGTTACATCCTTATTTAATACGCGACTTAAAATAGGCATTGGAGGCTTCAGCCTGAGACTTTCATACAAACACGCCCTCAAAAACGGCGCATGTTTCAAATGCTCCCTTGTCATATCATCAGGCAATTCTTTCAACTCGTTATAAAGCTTAAACTGTGCGCGCTGATTTTTAGAAAGATGGTACAATAGAAATCCAGCAGTGTAAGCAGTCATATTCACTCCCAACAACGCCATATCCAATAAAAGAGTTAGGATATCATCAGTATTCATCGATTCTTTCAATAGAAAGTAATCAGTGAGTGAAATATCCTTCTCTTCAATCACCGTCCCTTTATCCTGTTTATCTCTCAAAGCTTGTTGAGATTTCCTCAAATTAGAACCTAGAATAGTATCAATGGTGTCACAGTGTAAGACCAGCTTCTTCCATGCTGGTGTTTCGATTAGTTTCCACAAGTGGAAACCAAATTCACAGCGTTTAATCGCTACAGTTGCTTGATTGATGGCATTAAGTAGAACTGCGTTGTCCGAAGTAGCGCTTAAACCACGCGCATCTAGCATGCCAAAACTTTTGTTGAATGTAATGCTAAGCAGACATTCAATGCTCCACTTATGTAGCTCTGTTAGAAAAGTTTTGGGAACTTCCATCTGTTGATTACGAATCGCAATCAAACGATCTATAAAATCATCAGCGGTGTTGGAAATACGAAGGTATTGATTTTCGACAGAAAGTTTTAATGCTGGTTCAATGCCTTTGCGCATTGTCTCCCATTCAGGACCGTGCCTAAATACAAATTTAGATATTACTTCAACGCCAATATAAACAAAATTTCGAAAACGTTCGAACCTACATGACAAATGGTCCCGCATTCTTATACTTCCGGTGCTGCAACCGATACTTCTCAATGCAATCTAAGCTGGATCTTACTGGATACGGCCCGTCGCTCTCAAAAACAGCAGTTGCATGTTCGGGCCTACTTAGAATGACCACATCTCCGCCGAAAGGACCACGAAGACGCACAATAGGTCCGTATTCATTCAGTAAATAACGAAAGAATGCCATATTGTTTCCCCAACTTAGTTGGCTTCCTAATAAATCAACAATTACTCGCTTAGAGCAGTATTAAATTGCTGACTTACCAAATATCTTTCCAGCACTCAAAACATATTGCAAAGTACGTGCAGTTACATGATTTCCAACTAGAGGTACGTAACTCCAAGCTCTTGCAACTTTCTTCAAAATTTCTGGACCAGGGACTTCATCAAATGATGCTGCGCGTCGTAAGTCTTCAGAAGATGCCAATTTGCTTTCCATCTTCATCGGTACAACTTCTTGGATGGCATCAATATTCTCAGAGATTGTTTGCAGTTTTTGAGTAGTTTTCACTTCATCTCCTACAACTATTATGTTATCATTCCCAAATTAATCGTGTTAATTTCTACAAGTTACATTCAAACGCTTACCATGAGGATCCAAATTTTGAATCTGTTCAGGAGTTGGCTGCTTGGAAACTTTCTGCATGAGCGGCGTCCATTTAGTATAGAAGAAACGAACCCGATTTGCATTCCACAATCGCAACATTTTCTCTTAGGTTCCTGTCACTTATGATTCGCAAAAACACGAGAAACCGCTACCCAATTTAGATATTGGTGAACGTTAAAATTTAATTAAAATGCACCGCCTGCTCGACTACACGATGTCAGTTTAATAAAACAAATGAATAACATTTCATAGTAAGTATAGGGTAACTAATGTATTAAACAAATATAGTACGATTATTTAGATAGCGTTTTTAAACTTGCAAAGACTTTAGTGCACCTTAAATTTTGACAAGTTTCATTGAGGAAGTTACTGATGTGAACATCTTTTTCGGTTTTCTTTCCGTCAAATAAACATATTAGATAAATATTTGGTTCTACTACACTATAAATGCAAGTGACCTTCTCTTGGGAGCTGTATTTATAGATAACATCCGAAGAAGTAGCTTCTGTAGGAGCGTCCATTATTATTTTGAGTATTATTTCCACTTGTAAAGATGGTCTCTATGTTTTAAATGCATGCAATTAAAATATAAAGTGCTTTTAATAAAACTAAAGATGATAAAAGAGGTAAACGTACTTGTGGGTATGAAACTATGATAGGAAATCCATCATAGGCTGTGGTATCACAACTGACTTGTGAATCCGAAAGAAGTAAAACGGCTCCGGCGTCATACCTTTTCTGGAATTGCTGCATCCTTTAGAAATGATAACATGGTAAGTCAATATAAAAATATTATGATATGAACTTACTTAGAAAAATAATCGTACTGCAACTTGGCACACAACTGTCTCATCTCATTTGGTGCAGTTTGTGATGACAACGTATCATGGAAAAATAAGCTAAACTTGCTCAAAACAGCAGCTTTAAAATTCAAATGCCATTGGAACAAAGCAGGCAAGTAATTTGTTTTGATAAATCCCAATTTGCGTACCTGAGAGCAATGAAATCTGAAATTTTCTCATGAATAACAACAATTTAAATAAATATACTTCTCTATTTTTAATTTTTGTTGATTCCCAAGCTTGTAATCGCGTATATGCCCCATGAATATGAGCTAGAGATGGCAAAAATTGCAGTCTCTGTAATTCCATCAAGGATCTAAAAAGTTGCTCAAGAATAGCACACTCAAGACTAAATGCAGCTTTCATTGGTGTCAAGCTAATGTCAGCAAATTTAAGAACACTTCTTTGAATTAACAGCTCAATGTTTTGCAAGAACTCATTGAACTTTGGTTTGTTCAAACTACATAAAAATATTTGTTCATAACTAAGAGTAGAGTCAAGGAAATTAAAATTATAGTATGTAATACATTAATAAATTAATTGAAGGATACAAATGCATTAACATTGATCTAGCAGCAAGAAATTCTTCTATATTTTGGCAATGGCTTTGTATTCTTTTATCGCATCCATTATTCTTGCACAACTCTTCAATTCTTTTTAAATCAAAATTGATTGTATCATAGACAGCTTGCAGAGAATTCTGCAATTGAAGTGTTAAACATATTTGTCCCTAAAAACCTGAGTCATACCATTAAAAATACTTACATCTTTTCTAAGAAAACCCTTATTTTTATTCTGTAGAAATCCAATTTCCATGTAACTTTTCTCAGCTAGAGATATTTGAAGCAATTGATGAAGAAGGGCATTCCAAGCCACTGTATCATAAATTATCAACTGTTCCTTCTCCTTTTCCTATATAAAATAAAGATATTAACATTGAATAATAATAAAAATATTAACAATAATTACTACGAGTTCCTTGGCTTTATCGAAACACAGCTGTGACACTAAAACAAAGTAACCATGCAGAAATGCTTCATCTTTCTCCATTTTGTAAT
Organism: Diploeciton nevermanni; assembly: GCA_027575565.1. NCBI lineage: Eukaryota > Metazoa > Arthropoda > Insecta > Coleoptera > Staphylinidae > Diploeciton > Diploeciton nevermanni. The sequence continues at coordinate 78,226 of JAODIE010019230.1, forward strand.
TGTTTAAAGGTGTTTCGATACATTCAATGCACACATTTTGAACTTCTGTGCTGAAATGTTGGGTATTCTAGTCTATTGTCTATTGTTGTTTATCTATGTGTTAATACAACCACATCTCTTGCTGCGATAAATAACAAATAAAAGATAATAAGAAAAATACGCACCACGTGTTAGTGGGGGAGTAAATTGACATAAAGCTAAGCGCAAGCGCATTTTGTGTCAAGAAAATATACAAAACCATACAAAACACGTTGTTATTAATTTGTTATTAAGCTCAATATATGCTATAAAGAATGAGTGACACGACTTTTAACCAACTTAAATTAAATTCCTGGATTATAAGACAGTGTAATTCAATTGGTATGTATAATATAATCTCATTTTGCAAAACTATAAAGCTTTGAATTAACCTATTAAGTTCAATAAGCCTTAATTAATTATATATTTAACATACGTCTTTGATTTAGGTGTTAATAAACCCACTCCAATTCAAACAAACTGCATTCCTCAAATCTTAGCTGGTATAGATGTAATTGGAGCAGCTAAAACAGGTAGTGGTAAAACTTTAGCTTTTGCACTACCGATCCTTCAAAAATTATGTGAGGATCCATATGGAATTTATGCTCTTATTCTCACACCAACTAGAGAATTAGCATACCAAATTGCAGATCAGTTTGCAGTGATTGGGAAGCCAATAAACTTAAGACACACTGTGATTGTTGGTGGTATGGATATGATGAAGCAAGGGCAAGAACTGTCCACTTTGCCTCATGTTGTTGTTGCTACTCCAGGAAGATTGGTAGATCATCTACATAGTTGCAATACTTTTACTTTCAGTAAATTGCAATTTTTAGGTATGTTTTTGTGGTGAATTCAAATTTCATATTTTTATTTTGGTATGTTTTAGTTCTGGATGAAGCTGATAGACTTCTTGGTGGCCATTTTGATGACCAAATTAGATCAATATTTAAAGAACTGCCTAAAACACGCCAAAACCTCTTCTTTTCTGCAACCATTACCGATACATTAGAAAAGCTGAAGTCAGCAACTGGGAAGGAAGTATTTTTGTATGATGCTCCTGCTGAAAAAGCAACAGTGGAACAACTAGATCAAAATTATTTATTATGCCCCAAAGATGTGAGAGATGCTTATTTAGTCGAAGTATTACGGACATATCGTCAAACCAATGCAGTTGGAAATGTTATGATCTTTACAGAAAGTTGTAAAAAGTGTCAAATTTTATCTATGATGTTAAATGATGTTGGGTTTGAAAATTTAGCACTACATGCAATGATTCCACAAACTCAAAGACTTGCTGCACTAGCTAAATTTAAATCAAATACTATTAAGATATTGATTGCTACTGATGTTGCAAGTAGAGGATTGGATATTCCATCTGTGCAACTTGTTATTAATCATTTAGTGCCTAAAGTTCCCAAAGAATATATTCACCGAGTTGGTCGAACTGCTCGTGCTGGACGCGGTGGTAAAGCAATTACATTGGTTAGTCCATTCGATATTGTGCAGTTACAAGCAATTGAAGCTTGTATTAACACGAAATTAACGGAATTCAAAGTAAATGGTACATGGCAAATTATTGTTTATAACTCCAATGTTTTTGTTGACAATTTTGTTTTAATTATTTGCAGATGATGAAGTTGGGAAGATTTTCACACAAATTTCAGTCTCCAAGGGGGAAGCTCATATAAAACTGGACGAAAAAGATTTTTATGAGAAAAAGATGATCAATATGAAGAAGAAATGGATTCTTGAAGGCCTTGATCCTGACGAGGAAGAGGAAAAACTTCTTAAGAAGCGCAAGAAGCGAACGAAACCACAAAAGGAATCCAAGAAATTAAAAAAGGCGCTTGGTGATGACTCAAAAGGTGTTCATGAGTCTGTTAACGAATAAATTCTCTATTTTTATTACGTTATTATTTATTTATTGAGGTGCCAATTTGAACGATTAATGAATTATTACTTGCAAAACATAAATTTGTTTTTGTTAAAAGTATACAACATTGTTTTTATTAGAAGTTCAATTAGTTACAACAATATCACTCAAAATAGGTATTTGGTTTGTTCACTGTTTTGATTACTCAGTACAAGTACATTTCGAATCTGGCGGGCTGCGAGTGGCGACCTCACATTGACATTGCGGCTAGAAAATGGCGAGCGTTCCTTTTCCGTTCTATCCGCAGTCGGGTTGACAGGTACGTGTAATGTTTACTGGAAGATTTCATTAAATAAAACAGATTTAAAGTATTTTTATAAGTAAAATAAAACGATAAACAGATAAACTTGAGTATTAATGAATTATGTTACAAGTTTTGTGAATAAAAATTATTCAATTTCTGTAAAAGTTGTTAGTGAATCGGATAACCCTCAAGTGGCATGCATTTGATACGTCCTCACATGTTTTGGCGTAAATCAATGGTTTGTTATTAATTGTTTTTTATTTTACAGACAAAATGCCGTCAGTTACATTAAAAGACGTCGATCAAGCCAAATTTGTGAAGGCCTTCTCATCCTTCCTCAAGAAGTAAGTTTTTGCGTCTATTTTTTTCTTGGCGAACCTAACCTCAAAAACCGATTAATTTCGTCGAAAAGTATATATCCATGTTTGGGTAGTGATCTATTCTTTGCTCACCATCTTTTTTCCCATCATGAACATGGGTTGTCCGCCACCAGGAGGCATTCCTGTTTGCATCATACTGCCTTGGGGAGGCCCTTGTTGCATGTAGAAGCTACCTTGAGTGCCACCACAGTTTCCACACATTGTGGAGTGTTGTGGTGGACCAGTGTAGTTAAAAGGCTGCATTGATGGAATAGAGGGTTGCACCATTGGCATCATTTGTCCAGATTGCCATTGACCTGGTGGTGTTTGCTGCCTTTGTGCCCATGCTGGATGGCACTGACAATTACTCGCCTGCATTGCCGGCAGACCACCCTGTATTTGCGGCTGACTGGGTGGAGGTGGCATCATGCCCATAGAAGGCATGCACATGCCTCCCGGTGGTATACCGGGTGGCATTCCCATGGGACCCGGAATTCCAACCGCCGGCATACTTCCCGGTGGCAGGCCGCTTGGTGGTCCGGCACCGGGCATACCCATCATAGTGCCGCCCATCGGCCAACCACCGCCAGGTTGTGGAAACATTGTTTTATATCACTTCTCGCGAGAAAAACACTAAATTTCAAAATTCGTAACACTTGTTACCGAAAGAAATGTGATAACGAATTGGTGATCATTTGCGCAAGATACTAGAATTTTTCTCTGGCAATTTCTAAATGTGACAGAACTGATTTGACAAGTTCAATTTTTAATGTAAATGTTTTATAGCCAACATAGATTGTTGATTTTTATGTTTTCCTTGAGACTTGACTTGTTGATTCGTTTTCTTTGTAGAACTGGCAAGCTGCGCGTTCCAGAATGGGTTGACATCGTGAAAACCTCAAGAGCTAAGGAGTTGGCTCCCTATGATCCCGATTGGTACTACGTGCGTTGCGCGGCCACCATCCGCCACATCTACATCCGCTCCCCTATTGGAGTTGGCTCCGTGACAAAAATCTTCGGCACGCGCCATCGCAAGGGTACGCATCCATCGCACTTCTGCCGCTCCGCCGGTGGTGTTGCGCGCAAATGTCTGCAGAGCTTGGAAGCGCTCAAGCTGATTGAGAAGACCCCCGAAGGTGGCCGCAAGCTCACACAGCAGGGCCGTCGTGATTTGGATCGCATTGCTGCACAAGTGAAAGCCAAGGAGCGCAAAGCTATTAAGGCTGGCATCTTGACTTTGTAGATAAGTTTTTTCAATAAAAAAAAAATACATAAATTTTAACCATAAAGTTCACTTTAATTCTATTATTATTTGCGTTGTCTTCATTCAGTGTAAATAATAGTAACAAAATAACATGCTTGTATAATATAACATAAAGGTATAATTATCTCCGCAAAATAATATATTCCATAGTTTATTGTAAAAGCACTAATCAACAAATTACGCTCTATCTCTGATAAACTTGAATCAGTATTATCCGACTTCATTAGCGTCGCAACCGCGTCAAATTTTAATGTAAAATTTTAATGCGATTGATGCGTTCGTATTAATCATTAAAAATTATCAATAACATCAAGATTAGTGCTTATTTTAAAATAATGAATGGTTGAGATGGGTCTTCTTCCAGCAGCTGGACACCGTGCTGCTGCAACAAATCTCTGAGCGCTTTATTTTCCATGTCAAGATTGGTATTTTTTCGTCTTGTGTCTTCTAGAACATCTTCTAGCCGTTTCCGTTCTGCTTCCGATTCTTCTAAAAGCCGTTGCGATTGCCGCAATTCGACGATATACTCGCATGCCTTGGCAAGTATTCCCCCTTTTGACTGTCCATCATAGTGTCCATTGTTTTTCATATCACCTGTTGTCTCTGGGATGATTTTCGCCAGTTTATTAATCCAATTATTGATCTTGTCACGGCGGCGACGTTCAACTTCATTATGCGTTGCTCTTCTACGTTCATCTCTCTAATATGAAACAAATGACAGATATATTTGAGCTTCATCTATTTTTCAGTGTACCACCTTCACTTTTTTGTTATTCACAATAGGAACAACAGGTGTAGAGTCAACCATTGTGGTCCTAGGCACAATTGGTCGATTTCCTGTTGTCTGGTGACTGACAAACACATCTGATGCATTGCTAATGACATAAAGTTGTCCATTGATGTTTGATGTGACAAGCTGTGGCACTGATGTGTTTGTAAATGTCGGGATCGTAAGTGGAGTTACAGTGTCATCATCAACTTTGAGCACTCCATATGTAACTGTCCCTATTCCAGACCTTACTATAGTTAAAAGTCCTAATTATTGTCAATTATTGAGTACCTTCTGGTGTCCGAAAAGAGTATTGCACATCATCATCTGGTGTTTCAAGCAGTGTTTGTGGTGACAAATGCTCCACATGAGCATCCTCTACATCATCACTTCCCATGCTTTGGTCCTCCAATTTTAATGACTCCTCAATTATCACTTTCTTGCCTACAACATCTTCTTGGTGACTACAAGCAAACCATCCAAACAATCATATTACAAACTGTTAAAACAACAAATATTTAGTGTCAGTTATTAGCAAGTAATCTAATCCTATGGTTGATTTACTTTAATATAGTTGTCAATTAGTGCACTTGGTGCATGATGGACTGGTAGTACGTAAAAGGTATAAAGTGCAGGGCTCGTTTATCAATCACATTATTATGACCTTGCGTTGACTACACGACGATCTGCTGCGTGAAGTGCGAACACTAGTATCATTACAAGTTACATAACCGCATTGCATTGAGAGCTGTAGCCGTCGCCGGAGGTGGCTGCATGCGTACCTGTTGTCAAGTGGATCGAGCAGGTCCATTCTGTGACCTGCTGCCCGCCGATTTCGGCTCGCTGCACTCGTGGATATTTGAATTTTCCGTCAATTTTGGTCACGGGAACAACAGAGGGTCATGTGACGCGACAAGCGACAAGCGAAGGACTTCGCCAACGAATAAGCGTGCACTGCGCATGAGCGTTCAAATAAAACTTGTAAATAGAATTAAACATTTGCACATTGTCTATAAAATTAAAATTATGCACTATTTATATGTGTAATAAATATGTTTATAATAAATTTTTACGTTTTAAAGATGTTGATAATTACTTGCGTTACTATAATACCAAATAAGGATTTAATGTAAACACAGTTGCCTGTAGTTGTAGTTGCCTATAATAAACCTCATATAAATAGAAACTGTCAGGCATCAAAAATAAATTTGCGATATTTTGAATTGAAAAAGATAAGCACAGTTCAAGTGCATCCGGTATTAGGCAAAAATAAAAAACACCGCCAAAAATTACATAAACGCACTTTCGATTATTTAACATAAGACAGATGTAATCGGAAAGATTTGGTAATGTAAAATAATAGCAGAACATGGCCGGTGTTTTATTTCTATTTCAACAAACTTTTACTATAATGCTACAGTCAACAGAGCATACTAATTCTAGTATTTATTGTGATAAAATTATAATAAATACATACATAAAACAGGCAGTTTCTTGTTATTTAAACATTTCAATAATTTTCTTTTAATTTATTTAATTAATAACAATTAATTAATTAATTGTAATCTTTACAAATCTATTTCACAAGTCTCTACAATAACCAAGAAATATGAAAAGAATTACTAATTGTATTCTTTCTTGAACTTTGTTAAATCAAAAGTAGTTCAAGATTATTCACCAGAAATCAACATTAGCACTCAAATCTGAAGACTTCAACATCGACATTCAAGCCAAACTCGCGATTATAATTACAATAAGTGGGGAACATGTAATGAAGCCAGAAGCCGTCGCAGAAGGTGAAACTACCGGCTACTAAGCGAATTCTTTACATCGACCAGGTGGGGGCATAAGAGTTTACTAGTTTATAACCAGGTGAGTACTTTCAGTCGAAAAAAGAAATTCAAACAACGTTATTGACGTTTTGAGCGCTTAATCAATTGGCCAAAACGCGTATACTTATTATGTCATGTAAATATAAAATTATAAAGCCATTGTGAATTTGAGTGATAAATCTTATACATTAGTTAAGTGTTTCTAACTTGCGAGTAGAGATTTTAAAATGGAATTTAATAAAAGTTTGGTAAGTGTATAAGAAGAATTTTGCAAGACTTATTTGAAGAAATTAGTGTCACGCCAATCAATTAATTTGTAACCAATCAAAACAGTTGTTACACGCCAAAAAAATAAGATGTTATTCTCTTTTTGTGTTTTCCTATGTATTTTATGTAAAACTTACGATTTGAATGTGCAACCTTCATGCACTTCTAATTGCAACCAGGTTATTGCAAACGAATGTAAGTAAATGGTACTTTTTGAAATCATTTATAAGCTAAGTATTCG